>JAMPIV010023011.1:0-167500 GCA_024509875.1 Oreohelix idahoensis | reverse complement strand
TAGCCCTCAATAAATCTGTAATGTTTTGAAACACTGTCCGATCGACACATCACAAAAACCGCCATCTTGGCTATTTGTATCAACACAAACAGCAAACTCACATGATAGGCAAACTTGATGTTTTCATCTTTACAATACTTAGCAACATAATCCAGAAAAAGCCAAACACACTACAAACTCATACAGCCTTAATAAGGGCTGTTACCACAGATGCAGACTCCAAAACGACGACATGAAATGCACAACACAAAAGTGCGGCCTACCACGCCGCCATCTTGACCTACATATATATATATGGTATCGAGGCCGGAAAGTAGAGCAAACAATAGTTACACTGTTCCTTACCATGCGTGTCGTAAACAGAGACTAAAGAGAGAGGGGCATGGAGACAGTGATATATATATATATATATATATATATATATATATATATATATATATATATATATATATATATATATATATATATATATATATATATATATATATATATATATATATATATATATATATATATATATATATACACTGCATGTCTTCGTCAGCAGACAAACAAATGAGGACGAGAGAAAAAACAGGACAACATAACAATAAATATTTTTTTTAAATGTAATAATAAAACCTTAAAAAAATGACTTGGCCAATTCGGCCTTATCCCAAAATAGACAATCTTTAGTTTCTTCTTGTTGTCACGTGATAGCGTCTTTAGGAGTGTGGTATCACTTTCGCAGCTGGTCCCTCAATAGAAAGTTTGACCTAAAGCATTTAATGGACTCTTGAAGTGGTGGTTCCTGAAGATATTCTTTTTACAGTATGAGGTTACAAGACTTAAGCACAACCTGCCTTAGTCTCAACCTGCCTGGGCTTGTAGCAAAGAGTATAACCCACCTGACTTGAACACTCTCTGTTAGTTTCCGAGGGTCTCTGAAGAGGCAAAGAAAGAACAGCACCACTGAACCTTCAGGCATGTCGTACAAGGCAACTAACATGTTCATGAGTCTGGCAACCTTATCATGTCAAAAAAATTGCCACAGAAATCACTGCTGAAAGAGCATTTTACTGCTTGGTACAGGCTTCTTGAACATGAACCAGCTGTAGTAGTGGTCACGTGATCCGTAGGGAGCGCAAAATGATGATGGCAATGATAATGATACTTACTTAGTCGTTCCTCCTCTACCGTGAGGTGTACAGGTTAGGAAGAGAGCGCGCCAGACTATCCTATCGGATGTCTTCCTCCTGGCCTAGTTCCATTCTAGTCCTCGGTCCTTCAAAGATTGTCTAATGTTGTCCTCCCAGCGTACTCTGGGTCGTCCTGGAGGTCTGAATCCCTGGTTCTTAGTTTCCCATGCTTGTCGTGGTAGCCGATCTTCTCCCATTCTGCAGACATGGCCAAACCATCTTAGTTTCCAATGGTTGTCGTAGTAACCGATCTTCTCCCATTCTGCAGACGTGGCCAAACCATCTTAGTTTCCCATGCTTGTCGTAGTAACTGATCTTCTCCCATACTGCAGACGTGGACAAACCATCTTAGTTAATGATAATGATGATGATTAAAGCAATGTTGGTTTGGACTTTTTATAAAAATGACTTTTAATCAGCCAATGGCAGCGTGTTATTAGAACTTTAAAGCGGAAGAGTCAAAGGGTAGGGGACACCCGGTCAGGCTGGACGAAGGAAGCATCAGATGTCTTAAATAAAGACAACATGACAGCATGCCGACCCTGTTGTGACGAAATGGACGATCTCTTAGCGATCTTTGGTTCTCTCTGGCAGTATCGGTACATTTGTGGTACTGATTTTTATTATGTGCTGTCAATTATCGCACTTTTCTTTCTCTCTTTCTTTCTTTCCTCGTTATTTTTCTGCTAAGTAGCAGATATTTGATTTTTACCAAATCACCCTGTAGGTGATAAATATCACATTTGCAAAGAACGGCTGATATGATATATCACATTTGCTAGGCGCTACCCAGATTTGTTAGTTATAGGCGCGACAGATTAACACGTACATCGGCCAGCGCTTCGGCTTAATCACCGATAAGACACGGAGTTTGCGTACTCATACGACAGATAACGAGATTACTGTCAGTGTGACACAAGTGGGCAGACAAGTGTAATATACTCGTGTCCAGTCTCTTGGTTAAAAGTAATCATGGATTTATTACATTTTAGACAATATGAGTCCATAAATGTGTTTGTGAGAGTGTATGCAAGGCATCAGATGTCCATATATGGTAATACGTGACCTTTGCAGGCACGCACCTTATTTCACGTGGGACTATTTTGAAATATCACACCCTATCTGCATGATTTGAAATGATTGGATCTTTCTGATAAGATTCATAACAAAAACGCTTGGGAAAATAGGAATATTGGCTGACCATTTCGCAGTTTTATTTCACTGGGAATTTCCCGCTTGCCAAGACAACGTCAGACCACGTCATTTTTTTTCAACCAGACCTTTTTTTGGACAACCAGATAAGACTTAAAACAAAAGCACAGGAAATCTCTTTCAAATTTTAATAAGGAATCCCAGGACTAGGAAACTGAAGAAACACGGAGTCAGAGGGGAATCTACTGCAAAATTAAAGACATCACAGACGCGTGTAAGAGAACGATTCGTCTCTTTTATTCCTCTGAGGAAAGAAAACGTCTGTAGCCAAGATTGGCGTAAGTAGTGCATTTTCATTCTGTTTTACTACTTATATGTGAACTAACCTATATATATGCGTATATTACCATGTGAATTTTAATGTGTGCGAAAACTGCTATTGGATGTCAAAGTCATTTGAGGCTGGCAACCTCAGCGTATAGTGTGATGATTCATGAACCACCACTGCACGGGCTGGTGATTGCTTTATTGATAGTTTCGTAAAAAGAACTAAAAGCATAAAGTAGTTCCAGGTTCCCTATGGAGCAGGGAGGGAAAGATGAAAGAAATGATGTACATTCTAAGTATAATACTTACATTTTCAAAGCAGTGTAAATTGTCCCTATAAACATATTCACTTCAAAATTAATGTAAATTTTCAAGCTTTAAACCAGTGTAAATGTCTTTGTGAAAATATTCCTTCTAAGTAATAGAAGTTTCAAACTTTTCAACAATTGTAAATATAAAGGACAGATAAATGAATTGATATTGTTAACACTTTTCAAACATTGGAGATGTAAATGTAAACATATCATATCTGTACGTTTAACCTATTCATTTAAATGTAATGTAAAGCTAAAGCTATTCAGTTTAAATGTAAAGGAAGTTTTATCCCGAGGGATTAAATTTAATTCTCATCGAGGGTAAATTCTGACATTGGATGGTAGAATAGAAGAGGGGGGCACATAACTATGTCGGAAAACGCCATACTCAGAAGAGCTTTTCGTTTCTATTTCTATTACCAGTTATTGGTGGTACCAGCAGAAAGCACTATCTCTGGAACCAAGGGAAAGTAGAAGTGGACTGACGTTTTGCGAGACGCCATCATAAGAGGGTCTTATAGACAGACGCAGAACCAACTTGGCCGTTACTCCTCGACGTTCTGGGAACGTGCGGCGCCTGAACCTTGACGAGAGACGAGCGAGAGCAGAGTGAAAGGAACTAAACTAACCCAGTGGGAGAAGAAACTATCATTGGCAGCTAAGTGAAAATATCCGCTTCTAAAAGTGACCTCCTTTATTCAGTTAAATCCCATTCAAGTGATAAAATCCTTTTCATAACTATTCAAATTATTTCTGTTAAAAGAGTGATTATTAAATTTTGTTATTTGTAATGTTACACATTTAACTTCGATTTAATCATTTTAAATGTACTACATGTTTGTCTCAGTCAAAGTTACTAAACACACACTCTAAACAGAGCTATACATACATATATTCATTATACTAATAATTCTACTGATTAAATAAGGGGTGGGGGCTTAACGAGCTAGAATAACCCATTGCTTAAATTCTTCATAAATGTGTCGGCAGATTACAGAATTAACGTGCCAGCATTGTTTTCGCTTATCTGAATATCTTATGAAGACTCGCATGTGATAGAAGCTTTACTACTCTTCTATCTACATTTCTGCCAAGAGTAATCTTGTGTAAAGATAGACTCCATTGAAGCCTTTAATATATACTCTTGAGTTTTGGCCACTGTTGGACCACTACTGCAAAGCAGGGGAGGCAATACCGTCTCACCTGTAATAACTGTATCAGAATAAAGCCAATAATTAATGTATCAATGAATACCGTTTAGCTCCCCAAGAAGTCCATGCCTTCAACAAACACATGCCATTTCTTTCTATCACGTGACATAAGCTCACGTTCTTTCCACGTCTTCCTCGTCATTTTCACTTCGGTTTCCAGTTTTCTTCTCCGTATAATTTTTGGTCTTCCTCTCTTTCCCTGAGGATTCCAGAACAAAGATTGCATTGTAATGCTGTCAACATGTTTTCCCAATGTGTATACATGTACTATCTATCGCCAGCTTCTTCTTCTCATCTCTTGTTCCACCAGTACTTGTCTGGTTCTTGTCATCAGTTCCACATTGATGACGTAGTCATACCATTTCAATCCTTCAAAAATAAATGTGTACCTGCTTTTGTTGTTTCATACTTTGCCTTTTTCATTACTTCACCTAACGTCATCGCGATATTTCATTTGTTCTCATAATTGTGCCCGACGACAAAGACGTATGTGTCGACACACTCGATCGCAAAGATCATACTTCAATAAGAGGACTGATAATTTTAAACTACAATAGATCTTACAGTATTATTCAACATCTTGACGCACATAGACTCAGCACGATTCAGGTCAGAGGTCATCATCATCTTTACCTTCCAGCTCCCGGGGACCACGGCTTTCCAACAAAATATACGCCAAGACGGTCCTTCTTGTGCCATCCGTTTAAGATCATGGCACGCCTTCTTCAACTATTGTTATGTCTGTCTCTAGTTCTCTTCTCCGCGTGTTTTAGTCACCCTCTATCTTTCATACAATTAGGATTACAGACCAAAGACTGACTTGTAATGCTATCATTTAGTTTAAGGTGAGATGCACGTCTGGTTATTTCTCACTTTTCTCTTCATTTTCTCTGTTGTTTCACATCGGCGCGTGATAAACTATATTAGCCAATCTTTTGATGCTAGTGTGTAATTTCAACCCAGGTTTCAAGTGGAAAAAAAAGTTTTATTTAATATTCTAGCCAGACATTTTGTTGCGGTTTCCTCTCGTGCAACAATAACTTTAACGGTCATGTTGTCGATTCTTATTAGCTTGTTCATATTACGTTATTTTAATACATTCTGTCTATCTTATTTCTGGATACTTCATCTTTATTGCCGTTCGCTGTTGTTTGTTTATGCATTACCCGCAGAATTAAGATCGTCAATAAATTCAGGCCAAGTCTTTCAGTTTTTTTGTAAATCTATTCCAGTATTTTTTTTCTTCTCTTCTTTATTCCTTTTATAACTGTCTACAGTTCACTTCTTCATCTGTGTGTGTGTGTGTTTTTTTTTTTTTTGTGGTGTGGTCTTCCTCTGTGTCTCTAACCCAGGGTATTCCAGAACAGTGATAGCCTTGTAGTGCTAGTATTTGGTTTTTGTCAATATGTGGCATCTGCAACACCAGCGGCGTCTTCTATTCACTTCTTGTTGCTGTCGTATTTGTGTGCGTCTGTCCATCAGTGTCCGTACTGGTGATGGTGTTATTCCATTTTAATTCTTCTTTTCAATGAAGGTGCATATTTATAAAAGTCTCTAATTTCTTCGTTGTGGTTTCCTTACTCTCCATATTATAGAACCATACATTAGGACTATGTTAACATTTGACATATATTGTTTGCTCTCAGATAGCCACATAATATCTCTCTCATAATACAGATTGCCTTAGACTTATCTCATCGCCATACGGCTTCTCCTGTAAGTATATTTCGCTGTGAGTTATTATTCGGTGAGTTTGCTTCTTAAAGTTCGATAGATATTTCTTGACTGAGCACTCTTACTTCCTAATAGTGGAATTGATGATGATGATGATGATGATGATGATGATGATGATTTGTCCATCGTATTCGATGAGGACCATCGACATCTCTCGTAATACAGTTCCTTCTATGATGAATAGTGGAATGAGTATTTCCTGTTTTACAGTTTTCCTTTATTACTTCCTTATCTGATTCTTCACGTATATTTAATAATTGTTCTTAAAAATTAACATCTAATTGACTTTTAAATTAATTTGTTGCCAAGTTACTTTCGTGTTTCAACTGATGTTCCAGATTTCACATAATCTTCCATCTTTCTTTTTTTCTTCTAGGATCCTTGGCCGCTGACTGCCAAAGCAGTTAGTAACCATCACGCACAGTAGGGCAGTCATAAGCTCTCGCCACTGTGCTCGATCTGTGGCCATTCTTCGGGCGGGGCTCCATCTCTGGTTAGTGCTCTTCATCTCGGGTTCCACAGTTCTTCACCAAGCTGCTTTTGGTCAGCTTCTCTTTCTCCTACCTTCTGGTGAACACAGCACGGCAGTTCTATTAGTGATGCCGGGGTCTCTTTCGAGAACATGGCCAACCCAATTCCAGCGCTTATACTTTTGTCACCGGATGGCCTACTACTGATACCATAGCATCATTCGTGCTAATAGTTATCAGTTAGATTAGGAAGAATAGTTACGAGGTTTTATTGAAATAAAGACTCGAGTTACGCTAGTATCAGATTGAAACTGAAACTAGGTTAAATATCGACTCAACGCTATTTTTTGGCGGGAGTTGCTTAGCAACTGATGACGTAAATCGGAATACACCCCAGGGTCACACTTTTATGATGGTGTGTATATCTTCTTGATAGATAGCTCCGGGTAAACAGTTCGTAGTCGGTAATGCTGTTCGGCCAATATATATATAATAATAATAATAAATTCTCCTCTTATCTCTTGCACATTATTTAGGCCCAACGTTCTTCCTTCTCTTATTATTGTTCTTCTGAGTGTTTCTTTTGGTCTTCCTTTTTTCCTCTTACCCTCAGGAACCCAAGTGAGCGCCTGTAGTGGTATTCTGTTGTTTTGCATTCGTAGTACATGACCGATATATGACCATCGTCTTTTCCTTATATAGTCGGAGACATATTTCTGCCTAGAGTCTTCTCTTATTTGTCGATTAGTCTTGAATTCTTTCCAACTGATGTTCATGAGTTTTCTAAGACATTTGTTCTCGAATGTATTCAGCTTGTTCTCCAATGATTTTGTTATTTTCCAACTCTCACAGCCGTATGTTAACACTGAGATAACATTTGAATTAATCAGACGAAGCTTGGTATGTATATTCAATGGTCGTAATTTCCAAATGTTAGATAATCTATTGAAGGCGCTAGCTGCCAAAGCAATTCTAGTATGGATTTCTCTTGTTGTGTCACCATCCTGAGTCATTTTACTGCCTAAATAATTGAAACTTTCAACTTTCTGTAGTTTTTCCCCGTTCAAGATGATATCAAAGGTCTCATTAGAAAAGTTCATAGCTTTAGTTTTAGAGGCATTAATTTGGAGACCTATTTTAACCGAGAGATGACACAAATTATTTACTGCTTCTTGGGATTGTCTGGGTGTTGAACTTAAGAATGCTAAATCATCTGCGAAATCCAGGTCCCCCAGGAATTTTCCATTTGTCCATTTTATACCTAATTGTTCATTGTGGGTATAGTTTCTCATAACCCAATCAATAGCTATTCCAAAAAGTAGTGGTGACATAATACAACCTTGTTTCACCCCTGTTTCTACTGTAAACCATTCTGTATTCCCTTTATTTGTTCTAACACAACATCTTGCATTGTCATATAGCGCTTTGATTACATTCACATATTTTGTTGGAAAACCATAGATTGTAAGTATCTTCCACAATGATGGGCGGTGTAGACTATCAAAGGCTTTTTGAAAATCGACGAAGGTGATAATAAGTGGCGATTGCATTTCCATTGATTCTTCTATAATTATTCTTAGCGTGAATATTTGATCAATACATGATCGTTTCGGCCTGAAACCCGCTTGTTCTTCTCTGATCTTTTCGTCAGCATGCAATTTAAGTCTTTCTAACATCATGCAATATAATAATTTTCCAGGTACTGATAATAGAGATATACCACGCCAGTTATTACAGTCTGATAGATCACCTTTCTTCGGTAACTTTACAATAATACTGTCTTTCCATTGTTGTGGTGGTTGTTCTTCTCTCCATACTTCATTTATAATATCTAAAATTCTCAAGAGGTTGTTGTCATTAACTGCTTTAATCATTTCCCATGAATTTTCGTCAACTCCAGCAGCTTTAAAATTTTTAAATCTTTTAACGGCTTGTTTGATCTCGTCCAGCGTGAATTCATAGCAAGTTATTGGCAAGGTGGTTGTGGGTGTTTCATTATTAAAATCAGGTGTTACTGTTGGTGGTGGTCTGTTTAGCACCTCCATGAAGTGCTCAGCCCATCTCTTCATTTGTTCTTTTTCTGTTGGTATTGAATTCCCTAATTTACCTTTAACAGGTGTTTCCATAGCAGTAGGCTGGTGACATAGTTGTTTTGTAATTTGATAAAGGCACCTACTATTACCAGTTCTTACAGCATTTTCAGCTTCTACAGCCAGTTCATTGGGGAAATGTCTTTTATCTCTTCGAGTTTTTGTCTTCACTTCTTTATTTAACAAGTTATAAGTTAGTTTGCAAGATTCAACTGCATTATGTGTACTTGCCGCTAGTAGTTTAAGTTTTGCTGTTTTCCTTTCTTGTATTTTATCCCAAGTATCTTCTCTCATCCATTTTTTCTTTTTATGTACTACGTATCCGGTGGTCGCTACAGCTGCTTCTGTCATTGCTGTTCTCAGTTGTTCCCATTTAGTATCGATTGTCTTGGTGGTGATATCGTTGTCAATTTTGCCTAAAGCATCGAAATAGTTGTTCATTTTGACATTATATTCCTCCTTTATATCATTTAATTGCAGTCTGTGTACATCTGTAGCGGGAGGTTATTTAAAATTATTTATTTATGTAAGAGTATGCCAGTAAAGAGTTCTGGTCTTACAAGTAATACCCCAGTCTTAGAAATAAGTACTGGTGTATGGATATCATATAAATAGTCAGACTGTGAAAACCCTGGCCAGTTGGTAAGAAGTTGTACCAGGATTTAAGGCGTCTCCTCCCTGTGACTATCTTATGATTACTATATTCTAGGGGATAAGTAAAATGAACATTCACTGAAACCACAAATGGAAGAAGTGAATAAATCCTCAGGTACAGTTAAAATAGTTTAATAATTACACTAATATTCTATTTCTACTAGTTGGAAAAGAGCATATACATATATATAAAAGTATTCACACAATTACTATTATTGTCTGTTTAGACTTCAAGATCTTGAATATTAAAGTTACTGCAATCTGCAATCACTGTTTTTAGTCTCTTGACTTTCCAATTAATTGTCATCAGTTGACTGAACTATGGATTTTCACTATTAGCTGTTTTATATATATATTGTGGTGGTCAGTGTCCTAAGTGACACTTATCTGACTCTTGATCCTGCTGACACGGACTGTCCGTTGCATATATCAGTATCGGTAGACCCAGCACTAGGGATGCCAATGACCAGTTGAAGTTCACTCTTTGGGGTCCTGCACGTTTGTGGGATTGCCTCTGATGAACAACACAGGTTTCTGATACTGGACAGTCTGGTTTGAGTTATTTCATGGAACCTGAAACATCATAACAGCCTTGGCTAGTATCTGGCTAGACTTGTAGCTGACTAGCACAGATGTCAGACCAGTCAGTCATCAGATGTCACCGTTATACAATCATAGTAAGTAAGGACACCATTTCAGTGATATAAAAGTATTAATATTTCAGTTAATTGTAATTGACTAGCACATAAGTCAGACTAGTCAGTCATCAGATGTCAAAGTTATACAGTCACAGTAAGTAACAACATTTCAATGATACAGAATTAGTATTAATATATCAGTAATAAACATCATCTGGTTTATTCTGCTCCTATACATCCTTTTTGGGTATAAAATGGACAAATGGAAAATTCCTGGGGGACCTGGATTTCGCAGATGATGTAGCATTCTTAAGTTCAACACCAAGACAATCCCAAGAAGCAATAAATAATTTGTGTCATCTCTCGGTTAAAATTGGTCTCCAAATAAATGCCTCTAAAACTAAAGCTATGAACTTTTCTAACGAGACCTTTGATATCATCTTGAACGGGGAAAAACTACAGAAAGTTGAAAGTTTCAATTATTTAGGCAGTAAAATGACTCAGGATGGTGACACAACAAGAGAAATCCATACTAGAATTGCTTTGAGCTAGCGCCTTCAATAGATTATCTAACATTTGGAAATTACGATCATTGAATATACATACCAAGCTTCGTCTGTTTAATTCAAATGTTATCTCAGTGTTAACATACGGCTGTGAGAGTTGGAAAATAACAAAATCATTGGAGAACAAGCTGAATACATTCGAGAACAAATGTCTTAGAAAACTCATGAACATCAGTTGGAAAGAATTCAAGACTAATCGACAAATAAGAGAAGACTCTAGGCAGAAATATGTCTCCGACTATATAAGGAAAAGACGATGGTCATATATCGGTCATGTCCTACGAATGCAAAACAACAGAATACCACTACAGGCGCTCACTTGGGTTCCTGAGGGTAAGCGGAAAAAAGGAAGACCAAAAGAAACACTCAGAAGAACAATAATAAGAGAAGGAAGAACGTTGGGCCTAAATAATGTGCAAGAGCTAAGAGGAGTGGCGTCACAACGAACAACCTGGAGAGCACTGGTTTCTGCCTTATGCGCCGTGTTTGGCGCTTAAAGAATTTATTATTATTATTATTATACATCCTTTCATATTCTATAACTTGATCTTCCCAAATCACATCAGATACAAATTCAAATACTAATGCCATTCTTAGCATCTACACAAAATTAATACACAAATAAATAAAGTGAGTGCCCGACTGACGAAACGATAGTGTTGCTTTCTTCAGTAGCACTATTACATAATTATTGAATTGAAACTGGCTGGGGAACACTCCAGTTTACCAGCTGTAAATGGGTACAAAGTTGTGCGCTCGAACTAGGGAAGGCAAAGGCAGCGAGGAAGGGGACTAGTCACCTAACCTCGTAAAAGCGGTATCTTCCATGCTGAAGCTTCTAACAATTCATTTCCCTATGACAATCTCTGGTCATGGGACTGCCTTTATCTTCGTAAACGATAAAGCATTTAATATCGACGAGATACAGCATTTAATATAATAAATATTTTCTATTTGGCTGTGGGACTAGTTTTGAACCTTTTAGTACAAACAACAATCATCCATAAAGCACATGTTTAAATCATATTCAAAATAACAATACATTATATCAATGAATATTATACAGTTGATAAATCTCTACCTTCTTATCCATGTAATTTCCCAAACTGTTATTTGTTGATTTTAGTATTTAGTACAGAAGTGGGTTTACTAGTGTTTCAGCGTAACTGTGGGCAGCCGTAATACGCATATATCTCCGTTAATGATAATTTCCTACAGTTTCTTCTATTATGCAGTTATACATAATCCTTTCCTGGACCACAATGTGAAATCCTTTTCATAATGGTTCCCTTCTGCTTTTATATATCCTTGGCGATTTCCTCTGTCTGATACACATTTCGCTGATATGCCGCCATTTTGAAAGCGGTCAATCGATCGTTGACGGGTTTATAAATCTACATGAACACGTTTGCAATGACTTGAAACCAATTTTGCGACATAGCTCCCCCATATTTTAAGCTGGATGATACCTAGCTTAACTATTGGGTACAAGACAATTGCAAATCGACCATTCCGAGGTCAGTTTTCCTTCCTTCTATCCTGCTCTAGCTCTGTGGGATGGGGACTGAGAAAATCCGCACGCCCCTTCTGTTTTCCAGGAATATTCATCCCTTACTATCTCTCTTTTTCCCGTTCGGCTTTTCATCCAGGCCCTTACTGCTGGTGAAACGGGGTCGGTAGCTTTCCCTTGAAGTTTACCGCCCTCTTTCCGTTGATAGCTGGTTGCGGTTTTTCGCCGCAAATCCGTCGGTGTTTGATTTTCGCTACGTGATTTGTTCCTTTTTTCCAGCGCATGGGATTCAGACTGCAATTGACCCTGTGTGGGATGTTTCCTTTCCCCTCCAGTGCAAATCTCGGAAGTACCCATGATTGCTGGTTTTCTTGTAGACATTTGATGAAGACTCTTCCGTCGACTTTCTGAATCTACATTGGTGCACTCTGGACAGGAATTTACATACCGATTAATGTCTTCCGTAATGCCCGGCCAGTAGTACTGGGTGGCTACTCTTTGTTTTGTGGCACCATTACCCAGGTGTTCACTCAAAGTTGTTATGTGCCCCCAGCCCATAACCTTATTTCTATAGGTGGATGGCACAACAATTTGACCATGACTTTTCGTCCCTCTGCCAGCTTTCCTGTGCAAGAGTCCATGTTCCATATAGAAATGTCCTTTCCTTGGAGTGTTATGAGTTTTTGACAATTTTCCAAAACAAGGCTTCAATGTGCTGTCTGCTTCTTGAGCCCGTTTCATTTGAGTCGAATGAAATTTTAATTTGGTGTCCCTCTCAGAAAACCTTGAGCTAGGCACACTGCGTAATGACCTAAAAAGTTAATACTTCCATTAATTTCATTTTATACACTACGTTAACATAAACGGAAAGACAGATGAACTTAGGATAGAGAGAGGGAGGGCTGAAAGCAGAACGCATGCAACACTAACACGCGTCTCGCGATATACAATTAATGCCACCCTCCCCGCGCAAAAGGCCAGAGGCACTAACTTTTTTTTTCAAATAGACCGTGATAAAAAACACTACAACTACGAGAGTTAGGTTTAAAAACCTGAAAAAACGCTTATAAGGAAACATGACATTATACTGGTTTACGTTTGAAAGCCTGACAGTACAGCAGACACCCTAAAAGTTTGGAAGTGAGGAGGTGGTAACAGCACGACTATCCTAGAAGAAAATACATATTTTGAACGCCGCCACTTAGCTCCCTTAAAACTTAAATATTTGGGTTCCTTAGGACTTGCTGACAAAGAATATGTTAAGTGTTACGCAAATAGTCTAGGAATTAACAAATTATAGCCAAAAGAAAATAGTGAAGGTGTCAGACAACACCAAAAAATAATCGCACAGTGGCATGTTTTGAAACCACTATTTTACGGGAAATGGGCCACCATGTAAAATCCTATTTGATTGGATAGAAGTAAATGTAAGGCTAAACACGATTAGTCGGACTACAAATACTAATTTTTTGTTGTTAGGGAAACGTGAGTAGGGGTACTTTTTTGAAAAGCTGTGTAAACATGGCCCGATTGGTTAGACCCGCCAATATAGTCAATTAAGAGCGTCAGTTCAGTGCCACATTTTAAAATAAACTTACTAAGAAACAGTGCGTTGAGATCCAGATCATATTTTTCTAAATAAAAGTCTGGGACAGAGGCAGATCGGAATTTGTGCCATATTCATCGCCAGTCAACGTATCTGTGTATTATTTCCATGAATTGTGGTAAGCTTGATATATTCGATATCTTTTTAATGAAAATTGAATGTAAATTGATAATTTATGTCTGTATATGTGCGTGGTTCAGTAGCGAACATGAGGCAAAGCCTACATAATGCTCCAACCTGAACAGAACGAGGAGAAAAGAAAACTGCATGGAATTGCCAAATAGTAACACTGACACCTATCTTATTGACTAGAAGGAAATAATGCTGGAATTGCAGAGGCGTAGTAACCATTAGGGAGGAGTTTACTGGTGTAAATTGTTTCAGATGAAGCTAGCAGTTGGCCTACCGCTCTGAACTAGTGTTTGTTCTGTATTGTGTTCAGTGTGGAAATAGATTATAAATTAGAGCTGAAGTAGGAGGTACAACCTTCTTGTTTCAGGGACTGTGGTCCTAGTTATTGAAGCAGCACCTGGTCTGAGTTTTGCTGAATCCAGAGGCTGACAGCATACTCCTTGGTCCAGATAGCGACCAGTGAGGTGTCTCCAGAACACAGTGAAGCAATCGAGCAGAGGAGTCTTTTCCTGCCGCCATCACGAAAGATAAGCTTCTGTGGCCAGAGTAGCTCAACATTATGTGCCCCCTCAAAAATTGACATTTGATTAAACACAGAGGGACAATTAATTGGTTCAAATGACAGGAACTGTGAACTTTTCCCAATACTATTTCCCCGATAATCAAACACTTGAAGTCATGATGAAAAACAACAACCAAGCTTGAACAAAACCAGTATTACCTCATATTACTACTGCACAAATTACACACATAGAATAATAATAATAAAATATGTCAATACAAAGTTCATATATATAAACTGTGTACACACTACTTGTAATTACATTTGATTCTGATTCCTGGTTCACTGTGTAGTTGAATCAGGATACCCATTATTGAAAGAATTAATACATATATTTTTAAACTTAAACACTTGACTCATTTAAGATAGTCTTATAGGAGTGTTATATGTGTGTGAGTGTCACAGTGTTGTAGAGTGTTGTGGAATAAATTAAATTGTTTATCTGTCTGTTGTTGTTGTGACTTACACTTCATCATTTTCATAACCCTAGACATTTAACGTAGTCATCACAATATTCCAGAATATTTCTGACTGAGGTATAAATGTGGTAGCAAGTAAGGTCATCTGTAATACACCACACTTATTAGATACAGATACCTTCACAGCTGATCTCAGTCAGTACACTAAGTCCCCTATAAATATTTATAACATCCCACTTTACCACATGACTTGTTTGCCATTCACAGTCACTATCTCCTGTGTAGGTGGGTGGTGGTGGCTATTCTGACTCACAGTCAGTTCCTTCCTATCAGAAGTCCTCACCTGTAGACATGCAGCATGATGAAGGGGTTTTTTCCTCCCACATTCATCAGTGTTGTGGTTGCTCATCTTACAAAATTTGCACCACTTATCTCCCTGTTTATAGGGTTTATTTTCCTGAGTCTGAGGGTTTTTGTCCTTATTATCCCATCTTCGCTTATTTCTGTACGGTTGGTCCTTCTGGTCATTCTGGGTGTTCTTCCGTGGTGGCCTTTATCCTTCTACCTGCTTTCTTCTTGTTTCTACCAATTCAGCTTGAGCTGCTTGATATCTCTCTGCACATTTTAAAATGTCTTCCAGCCTCTCTGATCCCTGTTCCATAAGGAATTTCCTCATTTCTGGAGGCATGGAATCTTTCACTTGCTCTAACATAACCATTTCTTTCAGATCCTCATAGGTTTTCTGATACTTACCTAAACTACTCCATTTCAACAAATACGTTTCTAGTCTAGCTGAGAACTGGTTATATGTTTCTCCAGGCAGAGGTTTAGAAGTTCTAAATTTCTTCCTATATGCCTCTGAGTTCTTTTCATAACGGATGAGTAAGGCTTGCTTTAGTATTTCATAATTTTCCTGATCTTCTTTGGGGAGTTTCAGAAACACATCATATGCAATACCTCTCAATCCCTGAGATAACTTTAAACTCCATTTCTCCTTTTCCAGTCCATATGTAGAGGCTAGCCTTTCATACCTATCTAGGTACGACTCAATTGCGTCCTCCTTTTCAATAAATGGATCTAGGTGGAAACTCATGGCTCCATTTGCCATGTTCTGAAAAGAGCTATTCTCAGAATGAGGTGAGCTATTACCATGGGTGCTAGTCCCAGCCTGAAGTTCAAGTTCAAGCTGTCTCATTTTTAGCTCATGGTCTCTCTCTGCTTGTAACTTCCTTTCTTCTCTCTCAGCCTCTGCTTGTAGCCTCCTTTCTTCTCTCTCAGCTTCTAATTTCTTGGCTTCTCTCTCTGCTTCTAATTGCTTTGCTTCTCTCTCGGTGTACTTTTCACATTCCGTCGTGACATACCGGATCAGAGCGTCACCATCTATGCCAAGCTCTTTTCCCACCTGCAGTGTAGCAGACCTAAATTTGACCAAGTCAGCCATGATGTATCTGTAGTCTAGTAGGGTAAGTGATCTTACTCAAACTAATTTACTACAATATAATTAACTTAGTTAAAATTAAAGTTAATTAAACTGACTTCACCATATATGAAACAGCTTTCTTTATCTGTACTCAATGGTACTCCTACAAGAAATTTTTTTTATATTTTATTCCTACTATGTTTACTCTTTCCAAAAAAATTTACACAAAAAAATTTCCTACACAGCAGAAATAGAAAGTTGGCTCTGGAATATCAAAGCTATCCCGCAGACGAGCCCCCACTGTAGCGGGAGGTTTATTTAAAATTATTTATTTATGTAAGAGTATGCCAGTAAAGAGTTCTGGTCTTACAAGTAATACCCCAGTCTTAGAAATAAGTACTGGTGTATGGATATCATATAAATAGTCAGACTGTGAAAACCCTGGCCAGTTGGTAAGAAGTTGTACCAGGATTTAAGGCGTCTCCTCCCTGTGACTATCTTATGATTACTATATTCTAGGGGATAAGTAAAATGAACATTCACTGAAACCACAAATGGAAGAAGTGAATAAATCCTCAGGTACAGTTAAAATAGTTTAATAATTACACTAATATTCTATTTCTACTAGTTGGAAAAGAGCATATACTTTTATATATATGTATATAAAAAAGTATTCACACAATTACTATTATTGTCTGTTTAGACTTCAAGATCTTGAATATTAAAGTTACTGCAATCTGCAATCACTGTTTTTAGTCTCTTGACTTTCCAATTAATTGTCATCAGTTGACTGAACTATGGATTTTCACTATTAGCTGTTTTATATATATATATTGTGGTGGTCAGTGTCCTAAGTGACACTTATCTGACTCTTGATCCTGCTGACACGGACTGTCCGTTGCATATATCAGTATCGGTAGACCCAGCACTAGGGATGCCAATGACCAGTTTGAAGTTCACTCTTTGGGGTCCTGCCCGTTTGTGGGATTGCCTCTGATGAACAACACAGGTTTCTGATACTGGACAGTCTGGTTTGAGTTATTTCATGGAACCTGAAACATCATAACAGCCTTGGCTAGTATCTGGCTAGACTTGTAGCTGACTAGCACAGATGTCAGACCAGTCAGTCATCAGATGTCACCGTTATACAATCATAGTAAGTAAGGACATCATTTCAGTGATATAAAAGTATTAACATTTCAGTTAATTGTAATTGACTAGCACATAAGTCAGACTAGTCAGTCATCAGATGTCAAAGTTATACCGTCACAGTAAGTAACAACATTTCAATGATACAGAATTAGTATTAATATATCAGTAATAAACATCATCTGGTTGATTCTGCTCCTATACATCCTTTCATATTCTATAACTTGATCTTCCCAAATCACATCAGGTACAAATTCAAATACTAATGCCATTCTTAGCATCTACACAAAATTAATACACAAATAAATAAAGTGAGTGCCCGACTGACGAAACGATAGTGTTGCTTTCTTCAGTAGCACTATTACATAATTATTGAATTGAAACTGGCTGGGGAACACTCCAGTTTACCAGCTGTAAATGGGTACAAAGTTGTGCGCTCGAACTAGGGAAGGCAAAGGCAGCGAGGAAGGGGACTAGTTACCTAACCTCGTAAAAGCGGTATCTTCCATGCTGAAGCTTCTAACAATTCATTTCCCTATGACAATCTCTGGTCATGGGACTGCCTTTATCTTCGTAAACGATAAAGCATTTAATATCGACGAGATACAGCATTTAATATAATAAATATTTTCTATTTGGCTGTGGGACTAGTTTGAATACCTTTTAGTACAAACAACAATCATCCATAAAGCACATGTTTAAATCATATTCAAAATAACAATACATTATATCAATGAATATTATACAGTTGATAAATCTCTACCTTCTTATCCATGTAATTTCCCAAACTGTTATTTGTTGATTTTAGTATTTAGTACAGAAGTTGGTTTACTAGTGTTTCAGCGTAACTGTGGGCAGCCGTAATACGCACATATCTCCGTAAATGATAATTTCCTACAGGTTCTTCTATTATGCAGTTATGCATAATCCTTTCTTGGACCACATTGTGAAGTCCTTTTCATTATGGTTTCCCTTCTGCTTTTATATATCCTTGGCGATTTTCCTCTGTCTGATACACATTTCGCTGATATGCCGCCATTTTGAAAGCGGTCAATCGATCGTTGACGGGTTTTATAAATCTACATGAACACGTTTGCAATGACTTGAAACCAATTTTGCGACAACATCTATTCTTCTATTTTTATTCGGTTGGTATAACTTCTTCAGTTTAATTCTCAGTTTAGCTATGCAGAGGTTATGATCGCTTCCGATCTCTGCACCTCTGTATGCTCTGAAGTCTTGAACTGATGATCGAAATTTTGCGCTTATGCAGAAGTGATCTATCTGGTTCTTAGTTCTGCCATCAGGTGAATTCCATGTTATCTTGTGGATATTCTTATGTGGAAAGATGGTGTCTGCCACAACGAAGTTTGATATTTCACAAAGTTCTAGAAGTCTTTCGCCATTTTGATTCATACAGCCTATGCCATGAGTACCGAGATATCTTTGTACTCCATCGTTGTTGTCACCTACTTTGGCGTTAAAATCGCCCATGACTGCTATTATGTCATGCTTGGGTATTGTGTTGATGGTACTTAGAAGTGCTTCATAGAAGTCATCTTTTGTGGTATCAAGAGCGTCGTTAGTTGGTGCATAACATTGTACAATTGAGAGCTTGAAAAATCTTGTCTGAAATCTAGCTAATATTAGCCTCTCATTAATAGGTACCCAGCTGATAAGCGATGCTGCTGCTTTCTGTGTCATTAAGATGGCTACTCCCTCTGTGTAACGATTATCATTACTATATACTATATACTATATATATACATACATATTTTTTTTTTCGGAGAATATGTTTAGGCAGGATATGTGGTAAGGATAACCATTTATCTCACTTCGTGAACAGCTTAAAATGTTAAATATTCTGTTCTGGTCAGTTGTAACTTCTTTGACTACTTCAACCCCATCACGTACTCATCATCATCAACATTCACTTTCCTGTTTTCCTCCTTATCAAGCTTAGCATCACCACTGCACACGGCCCCATTACCAGATTCCGGCACCAAATTATTCATGCGCCCAAGTAACCAATCAAGTTACAGACAGGAACTACTGATGAGTTTACCTGTGACACTGGTAAAATGACGTACGTGACCCAACATTTGAGGAACACAAAAATCACATATGGCCGTAACAGGTATAAGTCCTTGACAAACAATGCAGACACCAAAAACTTCAGACTGACCACAGCTGTCTTCAAAGACATTCAAGATGGCGTCTGCAAGTGCATAAAGAAAAATAAAGCAGGAGAAGAAGCAAGAGGTCTATTCGAGTGTAAGTGGAAACAGAAAAGAGAAGACAGCTGTGACATTGGATGGGAAACATACTGAGGAAGACTGTTGATCGCGTTACAAGGCAGGATGGGAGACTGACTGAGGAAATCTGTTGATAGCGTTACAAGGCAGCACATTGAGGAAACATGTTGATAGCGTTACAAGGCAGGATGGGACACATACTGAGGAAATCGGTTGATAGCGTTACAAGATAGCGTTACATGGCAGGATGGGACACTGTTACCAGTAATTTTAATGGAAGGGGACGTGATCTGGAAAATATTAGGTGAGCAGATTAGATTATGGGTTGTCGTTGCTTGAAGACGTGATTGTCTTTAATGTTATGTTAAATTGTAATAGTAGAAGTAAGGTTACAAAGCGTGTGAACGCTAGTCAGTTCAATTGTGGAGGTTTGTTCACTCCGAACTGTTTTGAGATACGGGTGTTTAGCTATTTGTGGCTAGCCCGTGCAAGTAGTGAGACTGAACGGTGTTTTTGAACAGCCGGGTCTCGTAGCTGTTTTTGGGCGGCAGATGTGTATTCCCGTGGGCAGTGAGTTTGGGCATCGACTGGAGAGAGTCGGCCCCATAGTGTGTGTTCTTGATGGTAAGCCTGTACAGTGCTGAATATAAGAGGCCATGATTTGTGTAAGGCCATTATTTCCTGATAGAGGATAATTGTGTTATGTGAAGACATGTTGATAAGTGATATTATTGCAAACTGCTGGGTGAGCAGTATTGTGAATATTTTGATAAGGATCCATTAACTTACACATGTCATATAATAGCGCTAAAAATGAGTAAAGGCGAGATTATTGCAGACTGCCGGGGATGGAGTCGTGTGAGAAATTGCTGGTAGGACTCATTAGATTATGATAGCGTTTATGCGAAGAGTATCTGGAGGATACCATATTTATGCAGTAGCACGGCGATGATGTGAGCCGTTTGCTATCTGTGAGAAGGATCCATCATTATTAGGATAGCGCTTATAGGAGGAGTATCTGGAGGATACCATATTTAGGCAGTAGCACGGCGATGATGTGAGCCGTTTGCTATCTGTGAGGAGGCCATATTTACGGATCCATTATTATATCTTATAGCGCAGGAGGAGTATCTGGAGGATACCATATTTATGTTAGCACGGCGGGATGTCCGGTTGCTAACGGATCCATTATTATTATGTGAGGAGTATCTGGAGGATACCATATGTATGCAGTAGCACGGCGATGATGTGGTCCGTTTGCTATCTGTGAGGAGGCCATATTTACGGATCCATTATTATATCTTATAGCGCAGGAGGAGTATCTGGAGGATACCATATTTATGCAGTAGCACGGCGGGATGTCCGGTTGCTAACGGATCCATTATTATTACAGGAGGAGTATCTGGAGGATACCATATTTATGCAGTAGCACGGCGATGATGTGAGCCGTTTGCTATCTGTGAGGAGGCCATATTTACGGATCCATGATTAGAATATTATAGCGCTAATGTGAGGACAGGTGAATAGCGCTGAGTTGAGGAGTATCTTTAAAGAGGTCATGGATATTGTAGTATCTGCATGATTCTGAGATGTGAGAAGTACTTTATTATTGTATTGCTATAACTTGTAGTTGACTATAACTGTGTATTCTGTGTTAACGTGGCGTGTTGTGGTGTATTAAACATTCGTTAACAGTACACCTGCCGTTATAACCATCTATGACTTCTACGTGCGTACCTGTGTTGTGAGTGATTGTTCCAACACGCACGCACTCAATCAACCACAAAGAAATCAGCATATAACATTTGGTGGCCAGTTACACCCTTCCAGGCTTCTATTGTGTGTATCTAATATGAGTGACTGTCCCAAAACACACTCACCTTCTTCACCATAAAGACATCCACCATAATTATCAGTACATATAACATTTGGTGGACCAAATCAACGGGTCGTAACACCCACATTACATTCGCGTGACAAGAGGGTAAATTAGGTCAGATTCTGGACCAGTCATTACAAGTGGGAACACTGAACTGTGTTATGTTTGGCTCTGTGTGGGCGTGGCTTTATTCAACTGTACACAGGTATCAGCTGACTGCGCATATCCATCCTCATATCTTGGCGTGTTGTAGCAACTAAACTAACTTTATCAGTTGGTTTCGATATCAAACAGCTGTTATCTGATAGCGACATTGATGCCATAATTGTTACAGTGCTTGTTCCAGTCTTTCCATATGCAGATTCAACTATAGGTGCAGTATTTTGGAGAGTTCGTCTGCACTTATACCTCAAATGACAACTTGCGGAGTTGCTGTGATCGGTTCCTGTCGTCTGATGCATTGTTGAGGACATACTGTGCAGTGGCAGAGATCTGAAGACAAGAGAGCTTAGTCCTTCTACCTTTCTGCAGTGGAGTGTTTTAACGTCAGAACTTTGTGATATCCAGTGTGTTAGCGAAAGGGTCAGGATTACCTTCAGTTAAGTGGTTTTGTTGTGTGTAAATGTTGCCACTTCTGTCCATGTCAACAAGCCTCAATCTGCACTATCCTATTCTATTGATAACTATTGTTGTTGTTGTCGATAATTATATTGATTAATTATAGAATATGATGATGTACAGAGATTGATGATACAATATTTGAGATCTAAACTTGATTTGGTATAAGGAAAGTTAATTAAGACATATATGGTTGACTAAGTAAACAAGTCACAATGGATTGTGATACAGATCCAGAGGATATGAGACCTGTATTAGAGTATCTGTTTCAAGAGGGGACAGATTATCAGGGATTAAAAGGCCCAGAGCTTGAGTCACATGTTATGGACAGGTTTTTGGTCTGTGCATCAAGAGCTCTAAGAGAGTTTGCTGATGAGAGATTTCAGTCAATTCCTCATGTGAGTATGGCTAAGGATCTAGCGAGGTTGTTAGTTTTGGACCTTCGTCTGTTTTTGGACAAGCATATTGGTAACAAACGTGATGAAATATTGAAGATTATGCGTACGTTATGGCGCGACGACATGCATAGTGACCAGAAAGAAGAGTTAAAGGATGAGAAGCAAATAGGAGACATAAAACAGAGTACACAGGAGCTAAGGGAAAGTTGCTTAAAAAGTACTACTGAAGTGAATAAGCTACAGAAAAAAGTGACTAAACTTACAGGTGATTTATGTAAATCCAATTCTGAGCTTGCTTGTGTTCGAGCAAAATTAGACTCGGCATTAGGCAAAATTAAAGAGATGGAAGCTCAGATGGGGAAAAAAAATGGCGAAGTTAGAAATCTGACTCAAAAAGTTCAAGAGAAGACGGAGATTTCTGGGAAATTAGAAGTGCAGATTAAGAAATATGAGAAGTTGTGTAATGAAACGCTTACTGATCTGTTAAGTGACGATGAGATTTGTGGTCGCCAAATTAAAGAAAAGGATACTATATCCCTAGAGAAGGTTGATAGGCTTACGAATAGTCATGATATTGAGATTGAGAGGGTTGATAAAGAGAGAGTGAAGGAGTTAATGATGGAGAAAGACAAATTGATTAAGATTGAAAATTCGCTAGCAGAGGAAAGCTGCAAAGTTTTAAGAGTTAAGGATTTAAACAAGAAATTAAGTGAACAGATTGCACTTAGAGACATTGAGATTTCAGAGGCCAGGAAACGAGTGGATGGCCTGCTTGACATTATTTTGAAGAACAAGATGTGGTCTTCCGTCAGTGTTGACGATGATAGACAGAAAGTTTCTTATCATCAGAGCACTAAAGCAAAAAGCCAGCCTTATACACTTTTTGCGGATTCTACGGTCAAGAATGGTGGACATAGATCTTTCCGTGGGAGATATAACTTCTCACGCAATACAGATGATTCCAATGATAATGATTGCTGGCGGCAGAATAACAAAGGAAAATCTACAGTAATATCCAGTTCTGTAGATAAGAAAAGAAACAGTACTAAATCTCAAGTCAGTGTGTTAAAAACCAACAGCGTATTTATTGACAGATCTGATAAATTGGTTACAAGTAACAAACATACTACTGCTTGTTCCATGAAGGAAACAAATGTTGTGAAAAAAAATAAAGAGATTGTCAAACCTTCTAGTCATACCCAGTCAAGGCAGTGTGACTCATGTCTTAAACACATTACCACAAGCAAAGAAAAAAATAATTTTGATAGGAGACATAACCCTAAGGTTATAAAGTACCAAGGGAGTTCATCCTACGGTAACGTTTCTTCTCCCAAAAACAAGAAAAAATGTGACAGATCTCAACATTGTGATTCTAAAAGTTTTGAAAACTATAGCAGAAGTAATTATATGAAAGTTCGTCAGTCAAGTAATAATTTTTCTGCTAAAAAGCCAGTTCTATCTGATAGACATTGTTATCTGGGAAGAAGTATTAAGAATAACTATTGTAACTGGGATTTAAATCAGTACAACGGTGTTAATAGAGCAAATAACAATGCTCTCAAAAGAAATTATACAGATCGCAACCAGGTTAACTGTGCTCCACATAAGAGCAAGATTATTAGCAATCAGAGTAATAGGAACGGTAATAGGTTCTTAAATGCTTTTGCTTGTCATGCTGATAGGTTTGAGAGATCATCTCGGTCTTGTGAAGGTAGTAAATTTTTTTCAGCCTACCGCACTGACAGCTGTGAATTATAGGTCAGGTTGTCCCTGGGACGTCTATGTTGTCTGCTATGTGACGAGAGTTGTTGACATCGCAGGAGGGCCACAACCTTACACCACGGAGTTCGGGTAATTGTGTAGTGAACTTTTCCGTGTTCACTCATAATCTTACCATGGATTAAAATAGATATTTTCATTTGTATTGTCTCACAGCGAGCGACTGTGCGAGGGGAATCACCATTCTAATTTGACATTACCTGCGAGAGATATAGATCACTGTGTACCATTTATCCATTCAAGCGAGCCTAGACAGTACATTAACCCACCGTGTCATGATGTCACCTTGCGTGTTGATGAGATGTTCGCAAGACCTCGAAGGAATTTTTTTTTTAAAGGTCCTGTTTATTTTTTGTTCTGTTTACAAACACTGAGTGTTATTGTATTCTTTATTATATATGTTGTTAATGAAATATTATGTAATCTTTGTAACATTTGATTGCCATAATGTTTTGGTTGTTACTTATATGACTGTATTTTAATTATGCATTAAATAATTTCTATGCACAAACTTATTTACTGAGACGATGTAATAGTCATTTTCATAGATAGTCCTGAGTATTTTATTCACTACTTAAAATTTTGGGTTTGTTTTTCATCATGGGTTTCATACCATGTTTAGTTAACATATTTATATACAGATTATTTGAATTAATTGTTTAGTGAAAGGTAATTTTAAACATAACTTGTATGTATTATTAATGATTTTTCGTTGAAGTTAAGGACGTATTCTGAAACTTGGTTTCCATTTTTTCTCAATTATGACATTTGATAATTTAAACGATTCGATTTTTTGTCAGCTAGAATTAACTTAAATTTCCTATTAAATTAAGTGGGTAGAATTAACAGCGACGGCTGATACTCTTGTTCATTTAAAGAATTTAGATATCTGATTATAATACATAGTTAAGATAAATAATATTACACTTATATATATTTAAAACTTCGTTTGTAGTTAACAGTTTATTACCCAATGTGACGTTTCTTTGATGTATTTTTTTTTTAAAAAGAAGAAAAAAAACTTACACGTTTTTCATGTATGTCTGTTTAAGATAAGATTATTTTTATGTTACTCAACTAATTTAATTGTTAGTCGTTAATTATAGCTACATATTACTTAGAAATAAAAATACTATTTTTATTTAACCTAACGTTAAGAAACATTTTTTGTATTGTACCTTTTTTGAAAAATGTGTTTTGGACATTGTGATATTTATTTTTTTTCTGCGCCAGCGCTAGATTGTATGTTAAGGTTACTATTATGTAGTGACATTAATTCTTTGAAAATGTTTTGATGTTCGGATGTATTTTTTGGTATTTAGCGCTTGACTATGCGTCAATGCAAAACTTGTGTTAGCGTTAATATTTTTGTTTGGATGATATTTGATGTAATTTATTTTTAGTTATGTATAAGCTTTTAATTTAGTTAAATTACTTATTATGCTGTGCTTGTCATAAGCTTTCTTTTTTGTGTTAGTATATAAATATACTTTAGCATTTTTGTATTTTACAATACGTTGTTACATTTAGATAGTTATTGTTAGGTGTTGTTACCAACTTTCTTTACATTTGCATCTTTACTGTCATCTCTCTTTGTTGACTATTCGTCATTTCTTTACATCTTGTCTGTTGTCTTTTCAATATTGTCTGATATTTTGTTTATGCTTCCGTGTTTCATCTTTGATGTAATTCATACTTCTAGTATACTTTTTTCGTGTTACGCTATTTATACTTTCATTCTTTGTATTGTTAAGTTAATTATATGACTTTAGATAATGTAATTGGTTCTTATAGTTCTATTTGTTTTACATGTATGGAATTGTTGTCTTCATTGTCATCGTATGATTCTATTTGATGCTTATTATATTGCCATTTCATATTTTGTCTTTTCTCTTATGATAGTTTATTTTCTGTTTAGTTTGTACTATGTATACTTAGTTTGGTTTTGTATTAGATTATTTTTTGGTATGCTTGAATGAGTATGTTGGATGATTTAGTCGTTATCTTACATTTATTGATGATATTTTTGTAGATGTGCTATGTTCTCTTGTCATAGGTATATTTTTGTAGGTAATTGATAGAACTTCATTAATTTTTTTAAATTTTTGGGAATTAATTAAAGAGATATTTGATATAACTTCATTGACCGTTAAATTTTTGGGGAGTTTATTTTTGTACGTATTTCATATAATTTCATTAACCTTTAAATTTTTGAATTTTAAATTTTCTAAAAAATGATAAATCATTTTTTCCCGGACGGTGTGGCAAACTGTTGCCAGTAATTTTAATGGAAGGGGACGTGATCTGGAAAATATTAGGTGAGCAGATTAGATTATGGGTTGTCGTTGCTTGAAGACGTGATTGTCTTTAATGTTATGTTAAATTGTAATAGTAGAAGTAAGGTTACAAAACGTGTGAACGCTAGTCAGTTCAATTGTGGAGGTTTGTTCACTCCGAACTGTTTTGAGATACGGGTGTTTAGCTATTTGTGGCTAGCCCGTGCAAGTAGTGAGACTGAACGGTGTTTTTGAACAGCCGGGTCTCGTAGCTGTTTTTTGGCGGCAGATGTGTATTCCCGTGGGCAGTGAGTTTGGGCATCGACTGGAGAGAGTCGGCCCCATAGTGTGTGTTCTGGATAGTAAGCCTGTACAGTGCTGAATATAAGAGGCCATGATTTGTGTAAGGCCATTATTTCCTGATAGAGGATAATTGTGTTATGTGAAGACATGTTGATAAGTGATATTATTGCAAACTGCTGGGTGAGCAGTATTGTGAATATTTTGATAAGGATCCATTAACTTACACATGTCATATAATAGCGCTAAAAATGAGTAAAGGCGAGATTATTGCAGACTGCCGGGGATGGAGTCGTGTGAGAAATTGCTGGTAGGACTCATTAGATTATGATAGCGTTTATGCGAAGAGTATCTGGAGGATACCATATTTATGCAGTAGCACGGCGATGATGTGAGCCGTTTGCTATCTGTGAGAAGGATCCATCATTATTAGGATAGCGCTTATAGGAGGAGTATCTGGAGGATACCATATTTAGGCAGTAGCACGGCGATGATGTGAGCCGTTTGCTATCTGTGAGGAGGCCATATTTACGGATCCATTATTATATCTTATAGCGCAGGAGGAGTATCTGGAGGATACCATATTTATGTTAGCACGGCGGGATGTCCGGTTGCTAACGGATCCATTATTATTATGTGAGGAGTATCTGGAGGATACCATATTTAGGCAGTAGCACGGCGATGATGTGAGCCGTTTGCTATCTGTGAGGAGGCCATATTTACGGATCCATTATTATATCTTATAGCGCAGGAGGAGTATCTGGAGGATACCATATTTATGTTAGCACGGCGGGATGTCCGGTTGCTAACGGATCCATTATTATTATGTGAGGAGTATCTGGAGGATACCATATTTGTGCAGTAGCACGGCGATGATGTGAGCCGTTTGCTATCTGTGAGGAGGCCACATTTACGGATCCATAATTAGAATATGATAGCGCTAATGTGAGTACAGGTAGATAGCGCTGAGTTGAGGAGTATCTTTAAAGAGGTCATGGATATTGTAGTATCTGCATGATTCTGAGATGTGAGAAGTACTTTATTATTGTATTGCTATAACTTGTAGTTGACTATAACTGTGTATTCTGTGTTAACGTGGCGTGTTGTGGTGTATTAAACATTCGTTAACAGTACACCTGCAGTTATAACCATCTATGACTTCTACGTGCGTACCTGTGTTGTGAGTGATTGTTCCAACACGCACGCACTCAATCAACCACAAAGAAATTTACATATAACAGACACATACTGAGGAAATCCGTTGATAGCGTTACATGGCAGGATGGGACACATACTGAGGAAATCTGTTGATAGCGTTACATGGCAGGATGGGACACATACTGAGGAAATCTGTTGATAGCGTTACATGGCAGGATGGGACACATACTGAGGAAATCTGTTGATAGCGTTACATGGCAGGATGGGATACATACTGAGGAAATGTGTTGATAGCGTTACATGGCAGGATGGGACACATACTGAGGAAATCTGTTGATAGCGTTACATGGCAGGATGGGACACATACTGAGGAAATCTGTTGATAGCGTTACATGGCAGGATGGGACACATACTGAGGAAATCTGTTTATAGCGTTACATGGCAGGATGGGACACATACTGAGGAAATCTGTTGATAGCGTTACATGGCAGGATGGCACACATACTGAGGAAATCTGTTGATAGCGTTACATGGCAGGATGGCACACATACTGAGGAAATCTGTTGATAGCGTTACAAGGCAGGATGGGACACATACTGAGGAAATCTGTTGATAGCGTTACATGGCAGGATGGGACACATACTGAGGAAATCTGTTGATAGCGTTACAAGGCAGGATGGGACACATACTGAGTAAATCTGTTGATAACGTTACATGGCAGGATGGGACACATACTGAGGAAATCTGTTGATAGCGTTACATGGCAGGATGGGACACATACTGAGGAAATGTGTTGATAGCGTTACATGGCAGGATGGGACACATACTGAGGAAATCTGTTGATAGCGTTACATGGCAGGATGGGACACATACTGAGGAAATCTGTTGATAGCGTTACATGGCAGGATGGGACATATACTGAGGAAATCTGTTGATAGCGTTACATGGCAGGATGGGACACAACATACTGAGGAAATGTGCTGATAGCGTTACATGGCAGGATGGGACACATACTGAGGAAATCTGTTGATAGCGTTACATGGCAGGATGGGACACATACTGAGGAAATCTGTTGATAGCGTTACATGGCAGGATGGGACACATACTGAGGAAATCTGTTGATAGCGTTACATGGCAGGATGGGACACATACTGAGGAAATCTGTTGATAGCGTTACATGGCAGGATGGGACACATACTGAGGAAATCTGTTGATAGCGTTATATGGCAGGATGGGACACATACTGAGGAAATCTGTTGATAGCGTTACATGGCAGGATGGCACACATACTGAGGAAATCTGTTGATAGCGTTACATGGCAGGATGGCACACATACTGAGGAAATCTGTTGATAGCGTTACATGGCAGGATGGGACACATACTGAGGAAATCTGTTGATAGCGTTACATGGCAGGATGGCACACATACTGAGGAAATCTGTTGATAGTATTACAAGGCAGGATGGGAACACACACTGAGGAAATCTGTTGATAGCGTTACATGGCAGGATGGGACACATACTGAGGAAAACTGTTGATAGCGTTACATGGCAGGATGGGACACATACTGAGGAAATCTGTTGATAGCGTTACATGGCAGGATGGGACACATACTGAGGAAATCTATTGATAGCGTTACATGGCAGGATGGGACACATACTGAGGAAATCTGTTGATAGCGTTACATGGCAGGATGGGACACATACTGAGGAAATCTGTTGATAGCGTTACATGGCAGGATGGGACACATACTGAGGAAATCTGTTGATAGCGTTACATGGCAGGATGGGACACATACTGAGGAAATCTGTTGATAACGCTACATGGCAGGATGGGACACATACTGAGGAAATCTGTTGATAGTTTTACATGGCAGGATGGGACACATACTGAGGAAATCTGTTGATAGCGTTACATGGCAGGATGGGACACATACTGAGGAAATCTGTTGATAGTGTTACATGGCAGGATGGCACACATACTGAGGAAATCGGTTGATAGCGTTACATGGTAGGATGGCACACATACTGAGGAAATCTGTTGATAGCGTTACATGGCAGGATGGGGACACATACTGAGGAAAATCTGTTGATAGCGTTACATGGCAGGATGGGACACATACTGAGGAAATCTGTTGATAGCGTTACATGGCAGGATGGGACACATACTGAGGAAATCTGTTGATAGCGTTACATGGCAGGATGGGACACATACTGAGGAAATCTGTTGATAGCGTTACATGGCAGGATGGGACACATACTGAGGAAATCTGTTGATAGCGTTACATGGCAGGATGGGACACATACTGAGGAAATCTGTTGATAGCGTTACATGGCAGGATGGGTTTTGCACATACCTGAGGAAATCTGTTGATAGATAGCGTTACAAGGCAGGATGGGGATGGGACACATACTGAGGAAATCGGTTGATAACGTTACAAGGCAGGATGGGACACACACCGAGGAAATCTGTTGATAGCGTTACAAGGCAGGATGGGACACATACTGAGGAAATCTGTTGATAGCGTTACAAGGCAGGATGGGACACACACATACTGAGGAAATCTGTTGATAGCGTTACATGGCAGGATGGGACACATACTGAGGAAATCTGTTTATAGCGTTACATGGCAGGATGGGACACATACTGAGGAAATCTGTTGATAACGCTACATGGCAGGATGGGACACATACTGAGGAAATCTGTTGATAGCGTTACATGGCAGGATGGGACACATACTGAGAAAATCTGTTGATAGCGTTACATGGCAGGATGGGGCACATACTGAGGAAATCTGTTGATAGCGTTACAAGGCAGGATGGGACACATACTGAGGACATCTGTTGATAGCGTTACAAGGCAGGATGGGACACATACTGAGGAAATCTGTTGATAGCGTTACAAGGCAGGATGGGACACATGCTGAGGAAATCTGTTGATAGCGTTACATGGCAGGATGGGACACATACTGAGGAAATCTTTTGATAGCGTTACAAGGCAGGATGGGACACATACTGAGGAAATCTGTTGATAGCGTTACATGGCAGGATGAGACACATACTGAGGAAATCTGTTGATAGCGTTACATGGCAGGATGGGACACATACTGAGGAAATCTGTTGATAGCGTTACATGGCAGGATGGGACACATACTGAGGAAATCTGTTGATAGCGTTACATGGCAGGATGGGACACATACTGAGGAAATCTGTTGATCGCGTTACATGGCAGGATGGGACACATACTGAGGAAATCTGTTGATAGCGTTACATGGCAGGATGGGACACATACTGAGGAAATCTGTTGATAGCGTTACAAGGCAGGATGGGACACATACTGAGAAAATCTGTTGTTAGCGTTACAAGGCAGGATGGGACACATACTGAGGAAATCTGTTGATAGCGTTACAAGGCAGGATGGGACACATACTGAGGAAATCTGTTGATAGCGTTACATGGCAGGATGGGACACATACTGAGGAAATCTGTTGATAGCGTTACATGGCAGGATGGGACACATACTGAGGAAATCTGTTGATAGCGTTACAAGGCGGGCATTGTTTTGTAATACCTAGGGTAAGTGACGTATAGAGAGACTGAAAACACAAGAAGAGAACTGGAGACAGGTCTGCATCGAATAAGGAAATCACAGAAGGACTGAGCGGACGGCACAGTCAAGGAGAACCTGATGTGACATAGTTAAAGAGTGTGCTAACCAGGAAGCTAAAGTCTAATGAAAGAGTGAATTAATTAATGACTGAATAAGTGAATTAATGTATGAATGAGTAAATGAATGAAATAATGCATGAATGAGTAAATGAATGAATTAATGTATGAATGAGTAAATGAATGAATTAATGCATGAATGAGTAAATGAATGAATTAATGCATGAATGAGTAAATGAATGAATTAATGTATGAATGAGTAAATGAATGAATTAATGTATGAATGAGTAAATGAATGAATTAATGTATGAATGAGTAAATGAATGAATTAATGCATGAATGAGTAAATGAATGAATTATTGTATGAATGAGTAAATGAATGAATTTATGCATGAATGAGTAAATGAATGAATTAATGCATGAATGAGTAAATGAATGAATTAATGTATGAATAAGTAAATGAATGAATTAATGCATGAATGAGTAAATGAAGGAATTAATGTATGAATGAGTAAATGAATGAATTAATGTATGAATGAGTAAATGAATGAATTAAAGCATGAATGAGTAAATGAGTGAATTAATGTATGAATGAGTAAATGAATGAATTAATGTATGAATGAGTAAATGAATGAATTAATGCATGAATGAGTAAATGAATGAATTAATGTATGAATGAGTAAATGAATGAATTAATGTATGAATGAGTAAATGAATGAATTAATGCATGAATGAGTAAATGAATGAATTAATGTATCAATGAGTAAATGAATGAATTAATGCATGAATGAGTAAATGAATGAATTAATGTATGAATGAGTAAATGAATGAATTAATGTATGAATGAGTAAATGAATGAATTAATGCATGAATGTGTAAATGAATGAATTAATGTATGAATGAATGAGTAAATGAGTGAATTAATGTATGGATGAGTAAATGAGTGAATTAATGTATGAATGAGTAAATGAATGAATTAATAAAATGTATTATTTCTATTTATCTCTGTTTTCGTAAATTTTCAAACATGTTGAGGCTATTCAGAAAGTTAAAGTGTAACAAATGAGTGAATGAATAAATGATTGAATAAATAAATTAAATTATTAATGGCACGCATTATTTGTATTTACTTCAGCTTACGTACATTTTTTAACATTTTGAGACTGTCTTAAAATCACTACTTTGCTGTGCTTTAAGCATAGCAATGAATGTTTAAACAATACTGATTTAAAAATAAAATAATGCAGAACTCCATCGCAGTTATGTAAGGTTTTACTCCTTACGTAGGCCATGTAACTAAATTTGTTGCACAAGAATTGACCTAACCTTGGACGCGATAAACAAGAAACAAAATTAGAATTAGGACGTTGCAGACAGACAGAATTTAAGAGAGGAAAATTCTTTTAGGAAAGCATCCAGCAGAAGTATACTTATTTGAGCCTTCATGTCCTCCGGGAGCGAAGAGTTACCATTCTCGTTTCCTTTGTTACCATAACATCCGGTCTGCTGGGACGCTGGGAAATTCAGTCAACGAACCAATCAGAACCGTGCTCGTTATTGTTAGACAGTACTGGGAGAAGGCAGTCCACTTAATCCTTTTATTTCCTCTTTGTATTTCGTGGGTTGCTGTCCCTGACGACGGACATTATTAATTGAACAGGGGGTAAAAGAAAATAAGGAAAGAAAGAATCAAGTACACGGACAAATTAACAAACCTGGCTAGTCAGATGAACGAATGATGGGGAAAATGATGGTTGAAAAAGATACAAGAGTAGATCCTTAAGTAGGTTGAAACAGACCTAATGGTCTTTTAAGTTTGGACATGCGCCCTAATATAACCGACTAGGTTGAACGGGACGCGCCTCGCCAAAACGAGGCAAAACTTTATTTAAAAAAAGAAAAGTAGGTTGAATGTACTTTTAATTAATCGATCTAACAGTATTTGTAAGTCTGTGTGCGCGTCTGTAAGTTTGTATGGTTGTCTCTGAATTCGTTTTTATCATGGTATAAGCAATTTATTGATAATGTCGAAGGGATGGCATCTGCTACGTTATATGTCCTTCACATAACGATGTTTATGTGAAGAGGTCATAAACATAAGTATATCATCATTAACATAACCCTTTAACTCCATGTAAAGCATAAGGTACAGGTAAGGTGGCGCCACAAGGAAGTGACGTGTTAGAGACTTCAGTATGCTTGGTGTGGTTTTATGATTCGGGGTGACCAATTTCCATTATCGCTGCCTTTCCGTTGCCTAACTCAAGCAGAATATGGTAAACTGTAGCATGATGTTACCAAATTTAAAAAAAAAGGAACTCTGTAACTTTGTCGTGATAGGCAAATGCTTTAACCATACTGACGCTCCGTGGAGCACAAACCATCAAAACATTTGCCCCGAGCCTTACTGCCATGTGACACGCACTCAGGGCCTTCCTATGCCTTTTTTTACCCTGTTCACGTCTGTTTTCCAGTTCACTTCTACCTCTACGTCCTGACCATGAGATTCCAGAACAAGTAATGTTACCAGCTGGCTCAGGCGGATCTAGGATTTGTCCAAGGGAGAAGCGATACATCAGAGTGATAAGGCCTCCTCCCCCGCTTCTTACTTACACAATTAAAAAACAAAATAACGAATTTTGAAAACATGTGAACTCTTGATAATTTTATTTTACAGTAACTCCAACATATTATTTTTATTTTTAAAAAATACACAAAAAACAAACAAAAGTGTGCATAACATAATTACATGAAAGTAAGATACAACTACAAAGAGACAAAATTTGAAAAAAAATGCATGCATATTTTTATATTATAGCATAACCTTTTACAGAAATTATTCGTCTCCTGTCACAAAGTCCCCTGTCTTTGCGGCTCGAATGGTGTCCCATTGTATCGCCTGCATGGCAACGTCTTTTGTCTCATTGCTGTGTGGCGGTACCCTTCATTGTCTTTCATTGTCCCGCCACGTAGAATTGCTTGCAATCTATGTTCGTAACCTTTAGGGTACTTACCATTGTTCTGTACCAGACGTGTTTTAGTTCGTCCGTCGTCCGACTTAACGATTACTTACATTTAAGTCCCAAATTGATGGAAAAATACTGGAGCGGTTGATATGAAATAAAAGTTTTTTAAAGTCCTAAGGGAGGGCGATCGCCACGTCGCCTTGGAGCCGCCAATGCCAGCTGATTTAATTAATGTGTCATATCAAAAGGAGGTACCTTTTCCTATCTTATTTGTTTTTTTCTTTCCATCAGTTCCACACTGATCTTGTGATACCATTTGATCAATTCTTGTCTCCGCAATCACGTTTTTTTATGAAAGTGTCTACTTCTTGGTTGTCGTTTTAGGGAGTAGACCTTGTTCCATCTTGGATGGCTTAGTAAAGAGTTTCATAATAATTGCCATAGCTAATTTGTTCATGTTGTTTTAGTTTGTTTGTTTTTGGCTTTAAGTTTCTCCATGATTCAGCCCTATACCCAACACTCCTTAGTCGCCTTCTTCGACATACCTAGTAGGTTATAACGTTACTCTTCTGTGCTCTCCTTTGGAGCTCGGCAACATACGTCAGTAATTCACTATGCAGCAGCTAGGTGACGTTGGATGATCTCTGTTAATATGTGATCACTATCAAATCGATATCTTTCACACGACTTTTAAAGTGTCTTTTTGTCGAGTGCTTAAGTAGTTATTATTATATCGAAAGATTTATGAATTGAAAAACAAACAAATAAACAACTAACCCAGAAGAATACGTATATGTCATAAACTTTATATATCCATAAAAGAAGACTCCATTGGAACAACCAGACATGTCGCTAACAATGAAATCTGAGAAATTTGACTTTTAAACATTGAAAAAAAAAATTATGAAAAAAATATTTAATCTAAGGAGTTAAATGGATGATATTACAATTATTTAATCATTCGAGTTTCATTTAAAAAATGTGAGAGATTTTTAGATGAAAATGGACCCACTTTTTGTGACAGATCTGGTTTTTGCACTGGAATTATACATTTTTAGTTTCCTCTTGTTTCTTTGTTATGTTTTGACCTAAAAGCATCACGTAAATCAAGATAATGTCAAAATATTCAATTTAGAAATATGTTCAAGCGACTAATATAATATAGAGCAAAGAAGCAATTTGTTGTGCTGATATATGTGTTAGCTGCAATCAGAGGTTAAGAAAACAATTCCAGGCAATCAATGTGTGTCTTTTAAGTTTAATACACACAATACGTCTGGAAGGATTATCAATCAGGTCTAAATATACTGAATCAGATATGATGTAACAACAGGATGAACTGAAACATAGTTTATTTTCCAATAATTAATAAAATGTGCCATAATTTTTGGCAGGTATTATTGTTCACAAACTTAAAAAAAAAATCCAAAAAAAAAAATAATAACATTTCACATTCTCCCATCTCAGGACCTGATACGCATTGTGATATAAAGGTGGAACAATTTGAAAAAAAAGAAATACTATGCCAAATTTTCAATCAGAACCTTAAAAAAAATTGGGACAAAAAAAAAAAAACAAGCAATATTTCACAACTGCCATCTGTGAGTTTGTGATATAATGCGAAATGAAACATTAGAAAGAAGTAACTGTGCCAACATTAATAATTGCAACAGAAGGTATATTGGGGCATTTTAAGAATAAAACTTTTCTGTTCATTTCCAGACTCTAATTTAAAACATTAGAAAGAAGTAAATGTGCCAACATTAATAATTGCAACAGAAGGTATATTGGGGCATTTTAAGAATAAAACTTTTCTGTTCATTTCCAGACTCTAATTTAATGTTGGACCCAACAGCTGCACGTAAACATAGGGAAGTTTATCATAGAAGGCTTGATCTGCAGGACTCCAGAAATATTTCAGCATCTAACAGAACGTCTGAACATGCTCTTTTGTGTGATCTCTCACACCTTCAGCCCTCCGGCTGTATCATTTCTTCTTTTTCATTTTTCTCTTTCCGATCGCTTATTATTTGGCATAAATCATGGCCTTTCATTCATTATTTTTCTCTCTATGCTGAATCTAGTAGGGTGAAATCTCTAACACTCCACTCCCCTACGGAAGTATCTGCTATGGGACTATCTTTATCTTTTTACACGTAGACTTATTTACGTTCCGCCAGGTGAACTGTGGTATTATCGTAACAATACCCAGTCATTATCACCGGTCAGCGGTAATACGTTTATCTATTCTCTTATTCTGACTACCTTTTGAAACGTGTCGGTCCAACATTTGACCCCATGTGAAAAGCTGTTGACGGTGTTTACACAAGACTGTAAAGCACCCGATCGCTGAAAAGAACCAGATTGTTTGTCTGGGGTTGCCGACGACCGTGTCTTTTGTCTGGCAGATTACACAGGTTGTAGATGCGTTTATCGCTTTTGCGGGACCATCCCTGGTGATTATTAAAGATACTCTGTCTGGGTAGACATCATGGCGGAAGACATTACGTCAGGCAAACATGGTGACATGTAGTTTGTGAGATTGCACACGATGTCACCAGAAATATTACGTCTTATTATAAAGAGGTCACGCGTAGGAATATTAAATTTAATATTTTAAACTCGCGGGGGATATTATGAATTTAAACACCCCAACCCACGAAGTGCGAAAAGAGCTTACGATTGGATTGAAGTGAGAGCCGTAATATACAATGAATCTCATTGGCAACTTTGCCGGGAAGTACAATCTATGATTTGAACTGGAAACTGAAAATAAAATCTAGCGAACTCAGAGACATAGAACAGACAGCTTCGCAACTTCAAACGAGCAACTCCCAAACAGCCAAAAAGAGAAGAATCGGACACAGAATTCCATACTTATAAGTGACAGATCGAAGTATTTGGGAAACTTAAAACCTTAAAAAGTAAGCCCGCCTTTATAATTACAGAGACTGAAAACTTGAGAGACCAGGACTTTAAATATCAAGACTGGAAACCTAGGAATTGGATCACCCGTCATCAAAGAAACTTTCCCAGACCAAGTGTATCGCAGAACTCCTGTCGAAGAGGAATTACTAGTTTCCCAGACCAAGTGATTCATAGAACACCGTCATAAGAGGAATTTCTCAGACGAAATTTATTCGAGAGCATATGCACCGAAATTGCTCGTGTCCATCCAAATTCTGTGCGAGGAGATTGTGTATAACCCAAAATCTTGGGGTAAGTTGTGAACATTTATGTTACAAATGGGAATTTGAAATGTGTTTCTTGCTTAGTGGTTATATATGAGGCTGGCAACCTCAACAGATGAAACTAGTATATTCGTAAACCACTACAGCAGACGCTGGTGATTGTTTCTCGCTAGTCGTGCGGAAACCCTACAGCCGAGGTGACCCAAGACACCGACTGGAGCAGTGATGAGTGATGATTACATCATATGTGCCTCAAGTGTATCATATCATTTTGTGAGATATATGTTCAGGCTAAAATCATTATTCGCACTGTACAGACACATTTTCCCAGTTAATACCCAGAGAAATAGTGGTGATTTCCTTTCATCTTTCCTGAGTTACACTGTGTATACTCAAGATTTTAGTTCTTCTGAGAGATTAACATTGTTGGGTGGACATCGAGAGGATGCCCTGTTAAGCTTCCAGCTCAGTGTACTTAGCAGAGGCATTTATTTGTCTATTTTTCCAAAAGTTCGTGATACAAGACTACTTGTGGTTACATGCTATCAGACGGTTCGAAGTACTGAAGTTACTACGCCACTCGTGTGAGAGAAGTGCACGCATCACCAAGAAGTGACGAAAACCACAGCTGCATGACTCACCTAGAGTTAAGTTTTCGTGTAAAATAGGCGAAAGCAACGGACTTTTTGATAAATCCTCACCAACGTCTCAGTGATGAAAACTTGTATTTACAGGACACTTTCACCAATCTTTCCATATTTATTTTAACATTGTTACATGTTGTTTTAAAACTAAACAATCATAGTCGCTTCAGTTTTTATATGTCTGAAAGCAAACGTATGAGCCAGAATATTTAAAAAATAAATATATATATATATATATATATATATATATATATATATATATATATATATATATATATATATATATATATATATATATATATATATATATATATATATATATATATATATATTTTTTTTTTTTTTTTTTTTTCGTACGCTCGCTAATACTCGAGGCGAAATCTCAGGTTATTATTAATGTCTAACCTGACATTGATTTTACGTGAGTATCCCTTTTTTCTTGTACAGAGACAGGTGTCCCTCGCCATTCAGGCAGATACTCGCCGATTTCGGAGGTACCCATTAGAGCTGGGTCGGCTCAGGAGCCGCCAATCCCTGGTCGACGACACTCCTTCAGATGTTCTCGCCAGGTCTCGAGTTAATCCAGTCCAAATCCCGGTCGACGAAAAATCCTCAAATGCCGTCGCCCGGGTTTGATCCTGCATCACCCGGTCGCCAGAGCGGTGTGGTAACCACTACGCTAGCGCGGCTCCTATATATATATATATATATATATATATATATATATATATATGTATAGATATATAGATATATATATATATATATTTATTTACCTCTAAACAGAGCTATACCATTATAAGCGGAATTCGCTGAATTAGCTCAGCTGGGGGCTTGAACGGGCTAAAAACAGTGCTTAAATCCTTCACAATAGACCAGATATAATAAGTTAAAAAAATTGCTCAGCCCTAAGCAGCATTGTTCTTGACTTCTGGAAGCATCTTGTGAAATTCGCTTAAGGTAGAAGTGTCATTAACCTTATATCTACATCTCTGCCAAGTGTAATCTTGCACGAAGGTAGACACCTTTGACGACCTATTTAGATACTCGTGAGTTTTGGCCTCTGTTGGACCACTACTGCAAAGCAAGGGAGGCAATCCGTGACACAGCACCTTGCAAACCATCATATTTGGCAGCTGCGATTGGGAAGGGACCATTGTAGGAAGGCAGTAGAGTTGGCTGAGACTGTGGAGTTTGCTAGGACTTAACCTTTTTCCTTTCACCCCCTGTGACAATGGATGATTCTACAGCGCCATTCCATGGGCTGCGGTTAAGGAGTAGCTGAGGGTTAGTTTGCCGAATCAACAACACTCTTATTGGCCTTGTCTGAATAGGACAGATGATCTTAAAGTATCCATCTACATAATTAGAAGAAGCAAAATGGATTTCCTGATTCACGTTTATGACACGAAAAGGTGATTTTTTTTCCCACGCTTCTTGAAAGACTTTACGCAAGTATTCAAGAACTTCTTCGCTGGTCTTCATGTTCACATTCGCTGGTCTTCATGTTCACATTCGCTGGTCTTCATGTTCACATTCGCTGGTCTTCATTTTCACATTCGCTGGTCTTCATGTTCACATTCGCTGGTCTTCATGTTCACATTCACTGGTCTTCATGTTCACATTCGCTGGTCTTCATGTTCAGATTCGCTAAATACTGTCCTATTGTATTTATGTTCGGTGCAGCCACCAAACACACATACACAAAATGGAATGTCAGTCAATGGCTCAGGCAGGTAATTATTGATGAATTGGTGAAGCGTGGATCAGACATCATTTGCCGAATATTAAAAGTTATGAACTTTAGCTGGCGTCGAAAGTTCACTTCACTGATGTTTTAATGTTTTTTTGTTTGTTCTTTTTTTTGCGGGAGGGGGGGAATGGAATGTAAGATCTTTTGAAAGTCAAAAGCTGTGACCTCAAAGTTGCCTTTTGCCTTAGCTTGTGCAGCTGACTTTCGATCATATAAAAAGTGGAATCTTCCAGATTATCTAAGTCATGCTCGAAGATCAGATTTTGCTTTTCTAAATTCAGTTGAACCACTCACTTGTTGTCTTCTTCTCTCGCCGCTTGAAAACATCTAGATCTTTCGCTTTTGCAATCCTCTCCTATTACATGGTTGCCTAATATCTGCCTCTTCTGTATTTGCTTTGTTGAACAATTAACTTTTCTTGTCTTTAGCATGTTTGTCACATAAGGATGCACACTAGAATTCCCAATTGTGCTCATAATTATTGACAAACTAGCAATAGCCCGTCAAAATTGACAGGTTTTTAATTATAGTGTGTTCTTTCTGTCACATGTCCAACCACCACCAAGTTATTATTATGGATCATTTTGATCCATAATATTAAGCCTGCAATACTTTAAATTTAAATTTTGTCTTGAAGATACAATCAAAAACTTACATTTTACTGTTATTTTTAAGAAAAATGATGAGTTAAATCCGTTTCCCGAATGAAACTGGACAGAAGAGTATCTTGATTGTCTGTTGATTTAATCTGCATCTCCGCACCTTACTGTCTCCAGTTCATGTACTATTTATCAATTAAGTTGTTGGCTTCTTTCCATAATCCCACTGTTCATGCACACCGTCATTTGCGCACTTTTCTATTTTCGGGAGTGTACATATAAGGGAAACAATACAATTATTGTCTAACTTTCAACCACAGTTGCACCCCTTAGCTGTGGTTGAAAGTTAATGTACTCTCTCGAAAATAGAAAAGTGCGCAAATGACGGTGTGCATGAATTGAACGACCGACCGACGTACTTACGACGGGAATTATGGTATTGGATGTCTCTTTTTTGACTGGCCACATAGGATCACGTAACAATTTTGATCACACTTATTAATAGAAATCTCTTTTCGGATTGGTCTAATGAGATCATGTGACTTGCTAGGAAGGTAATATTAAGTGGATAGGATCTTGTTTCATAAGAGCAATTAGACTTAACCTGGTTTTTCCAAAGGAAGTCGTATTTTTTTGCTACGTTTTCCTGCAGATGAATATGTTTTTCAACGTAATTTGTTATAGCTCAATGTGTTTATAGCATTAACTCAGTTTTTCTAAAAATGTGACATGTCTGGTTTTTCCAAAGGAGTCTTCATCAACTTGTGTGAGAAGATGGCTTGTTTCTCGTCTGAGTTGATGTCGTATATTTTTAGATAGGTTAGAAGATATTTATGGTCCCGCCTGAGCAGAGGTGATAGTGGTAAATAGGTGAGAATAAAGGTGTAAGAAATAGATTTCACGAGTGAATAGTTAAGGAGAAAAACTTGTCTCTGGACTGAATAGTTTCTCTAGTCCAGCCTATCTATACGTACATTGTAGTGTAAGACACTCTTCCAACCCCTTATCTCCATACAGATAAGTTTAACTAAACACACCCACACACAATTATGTGACAACAAGACACACAAAACACGAAAAACTATGGTTAATTGGGTATGGGTCTGACCAACACACAACTGTAAGTTCTTTTTGTCGTTTATTATCATTAAACTTTTTACAACATCAAACATATAGAGAAATCAATACAATCATGTTTTCAGATATATGAAAATAACCGAATAAGTGCTCTCCCCTCGTTGAGAAAGGATCCCAAAAGAAGTTAATAACCCTAAGGTCAAATATAAGCACTACGTTACAGAATAGATTATGAAGAACAAGTTTCCCACTAAATTACTACTCATTAAAGTACTCAGTTTAGTGAAAAAAAGAAGTTAGTACAATGATTGCAACAAAGGAAAATATTCACTCTCTCTATCGCTCACTCTGTCATATGTGGCCACAAACACTCTTGCTTACCTAATCATGGTATGGGCATCCCTTGAAAAATTACAATAGTCTGTACCTATACTGTCAGGTGGGTTACCCAAATATGGCCCCAGTCCAGCCTATATATATCGAATAATAATTACAAGGTGGACGCCAAATTTGGTGGTTTAATTTTTCATGGATGAATCACGTGTCACCGCAAATAGTTATTGAAGCAAGACGTGTTCGGGACGTTCACAGTTGCAAAAGGAGAAAAGTAATTCCGGTATTGCCAAGCATCTGGTTGCTAAGACAAATGTTACAATATGTACGTAAAACTGATGGTGATGGTAAATCCTATCGGTTGGCTCTTGTGGTGAGTGCCGATTTTGAAACAGCATAGTTTTCTGGATCACGCCATTGCTACGGCTGTGGAACGTCAGGAATATATGTTCTTTCGTATGCCCAGTGGGCTGGAAAAATTGGATAAATAATTTTGGGTAATGTACAGTCCAGTTACGATTAATCTTAATGTTTATTGGTCTCTTGGGCCCAATCGGTTCACGAAGGAACTTGGGACTGGTAGCCACAAAGAAGACACTATTAATTCTTCACTGAATGAAGAAAGATGACCGAACTAGTCCAAAAATCGACGACCCAAAATAATAATAATGGTACTGGTAATGTTAAACCGCTGGCCGCTGGTCTTGATCAGATGCTAGATTAGGAAGAAAAGAACATTTTTAAAAACTGCTACTATCCTATCCACCAGTAAGTTTTCCGCTATGGCATGTCGGGAAAAAGGGTATGCGCCCTGCCCCATTATTGCCCGCGAGAAAATGCACAGCGCACAAAGTCAATTATTATTTACTTTATTCATACGCGCACTTTAACAAAAAAAAATCGCCTGTCACTACTAGCTATTTGTCGGCGTCTATTGTTTTGTCACATAACGTTAACTCTAATCACTTATTTAATTTCACACAATGAAATATAATGCGAATTCTATTCGGTCACTCCTCCGTCACGCTTTATAATCTCAGTCATCTAAGCCGTATCTTCTTGCGTAAGAAAAATGGGGTGTTTGAAATTACATTACTCTGAACGACTGGCAAGAAATATCTATGCGTTAGGTTATTTCACTAGTTTTAAACGCTAGGAAATTTTAGTGAATAAAAGTGGTAAACCTAACACGTTTTAACACTTAAGCACAATTTCTATTACCACAAATCAGAAAATGAAATCCACACAAGACAATTTAACACATTTAGCAAAGAATGGTTCTAATCCGGCGTGTTTAGATTATCCAAGAATTTCTGAGCGACTTCTGATAACTGAATTTGATAGAGCGCGGTATATATACAGATCGTGGTGTTATTATCACCAGAAGATGTTACAATTTACACCTTCTGTATAGCATAGAATCAGGAAACTACTTTTCCCGGATCAAAGGTTTTTCGTTCATTCTACTCAGCGATGCTGATCGACATAAGAAAACCGGCCATGCACGAGCCTGTCTTAGATTACGTCCCCTTTCCGCAGATCAATCGTTTACCTCCCCTGAAACGTACGAACATCAAAGGTGGTCGGGAAAATATTATCGCCTCTGTATCTCTTCAAGCAATCCGTTATTTCTACGCGCATCTGTCTAATGACCGATAATTGGCAAATCAGCTCGTGTGAGAGTTGACAAATCAGCTCGCGTGAGAAACTCAATAAACAAACGTGATTCGCTCCCTTGTTAAGGCTGGCAGGTGCGAAAAGTTGGTAAACAACTCTGTTGTTATGTTTCCAGAAAAAGGGTGCGGATTCAAATGTGAGTCATTCAAATAGAAAATTGCGTGGTTTGGCTTAGCCAATGGTAGACACTAAATGGGAAAGCAAAGGCTGTCAGATTACTGTATCAATATTCCCATTCTATGTCACAGTTGATCTGTACGTTCCTTTATGCGGTCAATATCATCCGAAATGTGATTAATTAATTTGTCCTGTGTATCCACTTTTTTTTTCTGTAAACCTCATCCTTCAGCCAATCCCATAAACAATAATCATTCGGGGTTAGGTCTGGAGATCTTGATGGCCAGTTAATGTCACTGCCATGACCGATCCACCAATTAGTGAAAGTTTCATATAGATGTTCCATCACTTGTCCGGCATAATATGAAGGGGCTCCGTCAACCTGAAAATACATAGCAATCCATCTAGCCAAAGGAACATCATCTAATTGTTCCGGTAATTGATTTCGCAGAAATTCTAGATAATTTTGTCCCGTCATGTGATCCTCTAAAATAACGGAACCAATCAACATGTCGTCGATAATACCGCACCACACATTGATTGAGAAACGACGTTGACAATTTGTTTCCACACTACCATGTGGATTTTCGTGAGATCATCGATGAGCGTAACGTGAGTTGTTGATTCCGTTACCAGCGAAAATAGCTTCATCAGTGAATAGTATTAATAGAAGCAATCGACGATTAGTATGTGACCAATGACAAAATTCTAGTTATATGACACTGTCACCTGGGTGGAGGTTTTGTGCACACTGTAAGTGAAACGGATACAAGCCGTCTTAATGTAATGTTCGCTATACCAATGTAATGTTCGTGAAACACCAAGACTAATAAAAATTCTTCGTGTGCTAGTAGTATGGTTACACTCTACCATTTGAAGAATGTTTTCCTGTTCATCCACATCTTGTTGACGTGCTCGTTCAGATGAAACATAAACGCTTGGAAGCGTACCACATTCACACAATGTATTGAACACCTTGTAAACACTCTTCGATCCGGAATTCCACGGTTAGGAAACGACCGTCAGTTTTCGTCAACACCAGCAGTGGCACTACCATCGCAGAAACCATAAACATACAACATGTCTGCATCTTATATATATATATATTTTCGAAAGCCTGTTTGTTTGTTTGTTTGTTTGTTCGGGATTGGTTCTGGCTCCGTTGAAGCTACGGCCATGCAATTTTGCACAGTGCTTCTTCAGTGGTTCCGGGAGTGCCAACGTTAACTTTTTTCCCCCAATGATTTACATACTTGACGACACACTGTATAAACTAATCTATCCACCCATTGGCAGTATTGATGGATTCATTTAAATCGGTGCACTCAGTCTACAAAAGTGATGACGTAATTGTTTTATGGGTAAGCAGCATACGAAAATGATGACCTCATATACATTTGTGCATATGTAGCCTACAGTACTTCCCACGTTTTGTCATATAGTTTAAACTAATAAAGGATTAATATTTAAAAAGAATTTCAGCTTTAGTTACTTTTCCTTTAAGTTAATTGTATGTTCTAATAAGAATAAAGTTGTGTGATAGATTTCTCGTGCAAAGAATAGGTACGGCTACTAGCATTCGATATTTGTGAAGATGTGCGGCATTTTTAACAACACTTCTACTATATCACTGTCAACAATCACAACAGCCAACTCACGTTAACTCCGTATCATGTGTTCCGATAGTTGCGTGTTCATCAAGGAGTTAGGGAAGGAAAGTAATGCGCTGCAAATTCAAACAGCTCTATCTCGGAAACTGTTCGGAATGGGACACATGTTCATATGAACTGTTTTTCTTAGAATAACCGATACTATGGCCTCCCAACGTTTTGACCTTTCCTCCTGGAACACCATATATATATATATATATATATATATATATATATATATATATATATATATATATATATATATATATATATATATATATATATATATATATATATATATATATATATAGCCGCGCCATCTTGTAATCGTTATGGCGTCTGTCGTTTAACAGCGCCATTTTGTCATCGCCATTGTCTCCGTGGTTCACTGCCTTTTTACCACAACATCTTCAAGAAGAAGATATATTACGGCCACAATAAAACCAAGAAATAGTTGTGTTTTATATTTGTGTTTTCGCTCCTTCTAGAGCATCCATTGCGTGTGTTATTTGCGTGGCCCAATTACTACGCGCGCGCACTACACCGTGAGTGATTAGGCTTAGCGGCCTAAATAAAGAAGTGCGCTAGCCAGCAGAGGCCTTTTTCTTCGTCAGTCGCCCCAAAGAAACCAGAGTAAGAAACCAGAGTCGATCTGAAAATGCCTTGAAGACGTGAGTTATTTTAGGTACAAGGTGATTCCTCAACATTTCGGTCTACAGGGTTAGAAAGAATATAGGGTTGTAGATCTGCCACCTATTTGGTATCGTGTTTAATGAAATAGATAAATACATGTGTTTCGTAAGGAGATTTCTTTTAGGACATTAAATTTAGTTTTGAAATGATAGATTGGTGAGAATAATGTGTGAATAGGTTTTACTAGGCGTGTTAAGTACAGATCACGGCTGTAAGAATATAGAAAGAACCTATTTCATACATGGAACTGGACAGAGATGATATCAGGGACTGAAATTTTGATATTATTAACTGTTGGCAAGATGGCAGCCAGGGCCACGTGTTAAATGTACATAAAGGTGACGCATGTGAGCGACAATAATATTTTTAGTTACCACGTGCTATACGCCTAATGATGTAAAGCTATTTATTATTTGAGAGCACAGTGGGCCAATTATAGCGTTTGTTAGCTATGTTAGTCCAAGAGTTATTTTAGTTTATTCTTTACTGCGAAGGTAATTTAGTTAGTATATTTCACAATCATCATAACCCTCCACTCCCAAAGGAGCATAGGCCTTCAACAAACACATGCCAAGTCCTCCTGTCACGTGCCATCATCTCAAATTCGTTCCACGTTCTCCACATCATTTTCACATCTGTTTCCAGCTCTCTTCTCCATGTGCTTCTTGGTCTACCTCTGCCTCTCTTGCCCTGGGGGTTCCAGAACAAGGACTGCCTTGTAATGCTATCAACAGGTTTCCTCAGTGTGTGTCCTATCCATCGCATATCTCATTCTTGGTCCGCTGGCACTTGTCTAGTTCTTGTCCTCAGTTCCTCGTTGGTAACCTTGTCATACCATTTTAATCCCTCTATTCTACGCAAGCACCCATTTATGAAAGTCTGTAGCTTTTTGGTTGTTGTCTTTGTTGTTCTCCTTGTCTCAGAGCCATTTAGGACTGACTTCTGAGTAAGATTCTTATTTTTGTTGGATCCGATTTATCTTGATCTCCATATATTTCCCAATGCAATTTCACAATGATTGATTATAATTTTACATGTTTTATTATTTTTAGTGTTGGATGAAAATTGGGTTATTATAAGAGATGCTATTTTAGAAGTACAAGGTTAATATAATTTTCTCCATTCATGCCAAGATAGTTTATTATAGTGGAACGCGAAGTAAGTTAACGAATAATTGTATGGTGTTAGGTTAGTTTAATTACATCTGTTGTGTACACAGTTTTGTAGTGCTAAAGTTCCCTTTGAGAAGATGAATCTAGCTTTAGGTATTAAGATTTCTTGTGGACGTAATGCTACTCCTTTGTGCGTAAGGCACGTTGAGACATAAGTGTTTCTCTGTTTGCTCCTTGCGGAGCATGGAGACACCAGTGCGGCTGGGTCCAACAGAAGCCTGCGCGAAGCATTTATTTGCTATGGCAATGGTTAGTTTCTGTAACGATGCGATTAATATGATGATGTTCCCAGTCTTATCAGTGGTCATATACGACACGCTTGTTGTCAGGTGTGCCAGTCGTCACATACGACATGCTTCACAATGTAGGAAAGTATATTGATATGGATCAATTGCGAGGTGGTAGTTATTCTCGTTAAGGAGAATATTCGTTGTACATAGCGTTTAATACTGTATTATGCTCATTTTAGTGTTATTTAATTATTGTTTTGTGTAGAATGGTTTATCAGAGCACGTGGGTTTACTTGGAGATATATATTTCTCTTCTCGCTCCTTATGGAGCATAGGGCCACCAATGTGGCTGGCCTCCGCATGAAGCATTCATATGCTCTTGCAGTAGTGGTTACATGGTGACTTTGCCAGCTTCATGCACAACATCACATTAGTCTCATTGGAAGACATGTATGAGAGTGGATGTGTGTTTAATAGTGGGATGTTTCAGGTAGCGTGGAAGAACGGACTGCTTGGTAGGTGAGAGCACGGTGTTTCTCATTAATTATTTATTATGATTTTAACTAATCAGTGCATTGTTTGTGTTTTAGGTTAGTAATTGAGCACTGGCTGGGTGGTTTGTTTTGTTTGGTTTACTTTATAACGTTTGCTTTATGTGCTTGTTGTCGCTGATAGGGTTGTGTGAATAAATACAGCCCCTGCCTTAGAATCAAGAGTTTTATTGTTGTTCGGGTCGGTGTGAGTGTGCAAGAAAGTGATCACATATCACAACATAATCATCATCTCTCGCCCACCCTTTCACACACACACACACACACACACACACACACACACACACACACACACACACACACACACACACACACACACACACACACACACACACACACACACACACACACACACACACACACACACCACACACACACACACACACACACACACACACACACACACACACACACACACACACACACACACACACACACACACACACACACACACACACCCCACACACCACACACACACACCACACACACACACCCCCACACACCACACACCACACACACACACACACACACCACACACCCCCCACACACACACCACACACACACACCACACACACACACACACACACACACACGCACACACAGATATATATATCTTGTCACGAGAGGGTTGATGTTATTGAAATTATAAGATATCCTGGACACAAAGTTGTATCAGATGATACCAGGATAGTGTCACAGGCAGATACTCGCCGATTTCGGAGGTACCCATTAGAGCTGGGTCGGCTCAAGAGCCGCCAATCCCTGGTCGACGACACTCCTTCAAATGTTCTCGCCAGGTCTCGAGTTAATCCAGTCCAATTCTCGGTCGACGAAAAATCCTCAAATGCCGTCGCCCGGGTTTGATCCTGAATCACCCGGTCGCCAGAGCGGTGTTGTAGCCACTACGCTAGCGCGGCTCCCAGTCTGGTCTTAAAAGTAATACCCCCTTCTCTGAAAAGAGTAAGGGTGTATAGATATTACAGGTAGGATCAAGCTGTATAAGTTCCTAGAGAAAATGGTAATATATTACTCTAAGTTCCTACTGGCCCCTCTCCAGATCCTCCTATGATTATGTTATTAGCTCTGCTAGGGGTATTAACTAAATTATCCACCAACAAGAACTTGAACTTAACTTAAACAATTTAAGTAAGTCTGCTGGTAAATATTTACAATTTATTTTTACAGTTTTTCTTTTCTGTTTGAAAAGCTTTCAAGTAAATCAAATTCAATTACAACAGTAAATAAATAAAACATTAGAAAATTGTTCAAATGTATCAAAAGTCATTAAAGTTGTTGAAAGTTCTATCTTTGGTTAACTATCTCTGCTTGACGAATATCTATATCTTACTAACACTTTTATTTCACTGTAATTGAATGTTAGGATATCACTGGCTATATCTATGCCCAAACACTGTTCATCATGAACTAGTTTTGTCTATTATTGTGGTGTGACTCGGATACTCTACAGTTGCCTTGGTTTGCAACTCATCTGCTAGAATGAAGCTGGTTCCACTCTTGTCCTGGAAGGAAAAATTAGTTGAACTTCCTCCAGGCAGTAGGTACTTGATGACTGGCCATCTGAACTCAAAAGGCACTTGCACCACTAGTAACTTCAGTAGTGGCTGACTCTTTTATGAGTAGTTGGGTTGACAGGATATAACCTGAAACATATTAGATGTAACCCCTATATTGTCCATCACTATCCCACTATCACATAGGTTGGGGATGATAGACAGTTTCAGACAGTGTGCTAGCAGATGCACAGGACATATTATAACAGTAACAACCAAATCCAGTTCACTGTGACTACATTTTTCCTCTAAATCCTTAGTTAGAGCCACTTGTCCATGATCCGCCTCCATACAATGAGTAGGTCGTGTATGAAATACTAAGTAATAGCTTAAACAATCCCGTAAAACAATCGCTTTCATCCTTCCTTACGTTCCTGGTGTGTGGTCCCTTCAATCAAGAAATAATTCTTTAAGTGCTTTTCTAAACCTACAGACACACTTTTGCCACCATTCTCAATTATTTGAATATATATCTTGGCATTGTTTTGCCTCCAGAAATTACACAATGGTTCAAAACACATCTACACATTTCCAAACGCACACTGTAATTAATCAATAGAACTACATATATGTATATACATATATATATTCTTTCTAATTCTTATAGCCTGCTTTTCTATTTAGGGCACGTTCTATATATATCCCAAAGGCGGACGCCATAGGGAGTTTACTACCCACCGTGTGTTTTGCGTTCCGAAAATGTATGTAAAATCTGCCTATGTGTACAAATCAGGAAAACTAAGATTTCATTTATCTACGTTATTCCTGGAGCGATTTTATTCATCTAAGGCTTAACATACGCTCTGAATTATCTTTTAACTTCTTATCTAGCCTAATTGCCTTTTACTTTCCTAAGTGCATTTTATTATATGCGTACTCTAAACAGCAAAGTTATGGACTAACCTGAGGTCTCGATGCATTCAACCAGAGATAGATTTCTCCCTTCCTATAGTACTATTCGTGGAAATCTCTGCAGAGACGTGTAGAGCAACATTCCCAGTATTGCATTAGTAACCTCTTCCAGGTGGTACTTCATTCATAGTGCTGTAATTAAATGCCCTATTCCACTTGGTTGCACAAATTTGGACTGGCCATTTTGACGGCCTAATGCTTTAGTAAACACTGCATAAAGGTACCTTCTGATTGATCCGTGTATCATGCAGTTCTCACAAAGTATGGCGCACGGTTTTGGTCAGAGTTACTCAGAATGACGTGTTGTGAATCAGACCACTTCACGACATATATATATCGTGTGCCTCTCAGTATACCTTCATTCTTTTAGGTTTATTGTGTGTATCTGTTTGTTTTCCTTCCTTGTCCACGCTTTCCATTCGTCGGACTATCTACAATACCAGACATTCGGTTAAATCTAGGGTTTACTGTAATTATAATTAACATTAAATTGTCTAGCTTTTACAATTATGGCATCTGGGATAAAGTATTATGTAAGTATTTAATAAAACATCATCAAAATAAAAGCTGTAAGCGCAAGTATGACATCTGCTTCGTGTAAAGATCTGTGTATGATCTTCAAAACGTTGGTGATACGTTAGAAATAGAATGAAATGTGTAAAATCAGTTTTTCTGTCAAATTTGTGCTAACACCAACAGTAGGACAAACATTGACAAGTATCGTTAAGCCTTAACAAGAGTCTTAAATCCAGAACGAGGTTTGAGTCCTGAGTCCGAAGCCACGGAAATCAAATAGCAATTTGCTTTCAAGAGTTCTAGACAGCTGTTGATGATGCCATTATTCGGAACACAAACGAAAAGTGAAATTGCGAATGAATCCAAGGCTTGTAGGATACGAAACAAAAAATATTTAGTCCTTTTTGTGTGTGTTTCAGCAGACATAAGAACAGAAGGTAGCTTTAACTTGTGCCAGTTATTGTTTAACTACAAGGTATATATGCATCGTGTTGTGTAATCATAATCTATTAGAACAGGGCTTCTTAGCTTGTGGTCTACGGGCCCCATGGTGGTCCATCAATGTGTCTAGGGGTGTCGTACGGAAGGTTAATTGTTCTAATTGGCCCGTCTGAGTAGAGAGGATGGATGTCGACAGATACGCGAGAAGGTATAGAGAATAGATTTTCCACAGGTGGTAGATTGAGGAAAAAGATCTATCTCTGGAGTGATAAATTTAATAACGCGTCTATGTACATTTTCTTCTAATAAAAGGGTCCGTAGCCTTCACTGGACACACGTAAGATCTCCATGGCAGCAAAACAGGTTACGAGCACTTGTATTAGATGGTAAAGATGTTTTTCTTGTATTCAGATTTGAGCGTCGACGAGTATCATAAATTATCTGTCAATTTTATGTGAAGCATGATGCTTTTGTAACGATACCAATAGAATCGAAAGGGTTCCATTCCCAGCGCAGGCTAAAATATCAACAGGAAGCAGACACTTTGGAGTGTTGACCCACATGAGCCAGTTCCACTTTAGAGTGTAAAAGGAGATAAAATACGTGTCTTACGTGGCACTTTTTCTGATGATCAGATTGACACCTATTGTAGCACTCTGCTTAAAGTTTCCTTTCATTGTTTCCTTAGTTTGTGTTGTAGCCAACGACAACGTGATTTTCCTCACCCCTAAAAGCATCTACAGCACAAACTAATCATCCAATGTAAAAACGTGATAGATGAAACTAATTATTGTTTCGATTCAATGCACTTACCGTGGCTTGTTGACCTGTCATGTTGCGTTTCTTTAAGATATATATCGCATTCTACATTCCTCTTCTTCTGGATTGTCCTGTAGGTCTGTTTTACCATTCTGAGCTTACACACGAATGCTTCTGTGTGCTGAAGATTCATCGTCACTAGCTTATTCTTTGTTTCTCAATTCAATCAATAATTTTCATTACTCTTTCGCTCCAAAATGAGCATAGGCCTTCAGCAAACTCGTACAGTTTCTCCTGTACCGTTAGAGTTCCCTGTGTCTTCTTGTTATATATATATATATATTTGCAGTTCTTTTATGCATGTGTTTTTTGGTTATCGTCTAGACCTCTTACGCTGGGATTCCAAAATAAAGGCTTCCTGGTTATACTTTTATCACGTTTATTCATATGTTTTTCTGTACCTGTCGTTAGCGTCTTCTCATCTCTTGTTCCACTGATAAATGTCTGTTTCTTATCATCAGTTTCATTTTGGTGATCTTATCCCACCATTTCAGTCCCGATCTACGCAAGGACCCATTTATGAAAGTAGATGGCCTCTTCAATCAATCAATACCTTTTAGCTCCCTAGGGAGCATACGCCTTCAACAAGTACATGCCAAGTCGTCCTGTCACGTGCCATCAGATCAAGTTCTTTCCAGATCTTCCTCATCATTTTCACTTCTGTCTCCATTGCTCAGAATGGCAAAGACAGCTGTACATTAATTTCGTTGATTTTGAAAAGGCTTTTGACAGTATACATAGGGACAGTTTATGGAAAATACTGAGGGCTTATGGAATTCCAAGCTGCATAGTGTCAATCATAAAAGCCTTTATGCCAACTTTACGTGTAGCATTGGGCAGAGCAACCTAACCTTTGAAGTGAAGACAGGAGTACGACAGGGATGCCCCTTATCAACCACTTTATTTTTAACAGTCATAGACTGGGTAAAGCGCCAGACAACGGAGGGCAATCCAAGCGGAATAAGATGGACTACATTTTCTACATTAGAAGATCTGGAATATGCAGATGACATTGCACTGCTAACACATTCACATCAACACATCCAAGAAAAAACGGATTAGACTTAATAAGTTTAGCCAGCAGGTGGGCTTGAACATCAACCTAAAGAAGACAGAGGTCATGACGCTCAATGTGAGCAACCTCAGCCCATATCAGTAAGGAATCAGCAACTGGAACAGACAGATGCGTTCACATACCTAGAATGCATAGTAACACAAGACGGCGGAGCAAGCAAAGACATCAACAACAGAATGAACAAAGCAAGAATAGCCTTTTTTAGTCTAAACAACATCTGGAAGTCCTCTTAGTACAGCACAAGCACAAATTTAGGATTACAGTAGAACTCCATTTATCCGAACCCCAATTATCCGAACATCCAATTATCCGAACACTTTTTCCAGAAAAAAAAAAAAATCAGATGCCACAGTCACGTTAGACTAAAATTCTGAATCTTTTGATGCGGCAAACTTCAAATGTGTGCGAACAATTTGTAGAGAATGGGGTGGCTAATGGTCGGTCGCTTACGTACAGGAAGTCAGTTAGATCATAAAGTCAGTTAATATCTGGTTTACCAATCCAGTGTACGAGTGCGTTCTAGGTAGAACACTGGCTAAACAGACAGTTCAACTTAAAATAACTGTGTCTGCTACTACAGCAGAATAATTTTGGTGTACAAGTATTTCTCTGTGCGATATGGCATCTTCCAGTAGGCCTAAAGCATATAAAAGGAACCGCAATGTTTTGTCAATTGAAACGAAAACAGAAATTATCAAGAGACTAGGACAAGGTGAAACTGTGTCTTCACTTGCGAGGATTTTCAATGTTGGGAAAGCTACCGTCTCTGACATCAAAAGTAACAAGGATAAAATTATGAGTTTTGCATCGAAATTTGATAGTGAAAATGGGTCGAAGAAACGTAAAACCATGAGAAATGCGAAAGATGTGAAATTGGAAAAGGCTTTGTATATATGGTTTGTGCAAAGAAGAAGCAAAAGGGGAACCTATCTCTGGTTCTCTGTTGTGTGAAAAGGCACTTCAGTTCAACAATCAACTTGACGGTCCTCCTGACTTTAAGGCTAGCCAGGGATGGTTAAGAAACTTTAAATCTCGTCATGGCATACGAGAATTGGAGATTCAAGGGGAATCTTTATCTAGCGATGCAACTGCCGCTAAAAATTTTAAAGAAACATTCTTGGCTTTTTTTTGGAAGAAGAAGGTTATTCACTCGATGATGTGTATAATGCCGATGAGACTGGCTTATACTGGAAATCATTGCCTCAAAAAATCACTTGCATCTCAGCGCGAAGCAGCTGCCCCTGGGTTTAAAAAGTGCAAAGAGAGAGTAACAATTTTGGTAGCCGCGAATGCCAGTGGAAGTCATCGTTTACCGGTGCTAATGATCGGCAAAGCCAAAAAACCACGTTGTTTAAAGAATGTGACATGTCTCCCATTGTGTTACAAAGCACAGAAGAGTGCTTGGATGAATAGTGAAATATTTCTTGATTGGTATACAAAACAGTTCATCCCAAATGTGAAGAGGTTGAGAGAACAAGAAAAGAAAACTGGAAAAGTAATTCTTCTACTGGACAATGCACCATCTTATCAAGAGACGTATACATTCAACTGTGAATGTGTTGATATGAATGCAGTTGATGCAAATTTTTTTAAATGTAATTTTTCTGCAGCTCCCAACCTTATGTAACAGCACTGATTTTTAAACCAATGCTTTATTGTTAGGTCTATGAGCAAAGTACAATCTGAAAAGTGATAATCAAGGGTGTTATAGCAAAGCTTGAAACACTCTAAAAAATGATGATGTTTAGATGTACAAGATTACATAGAAAGGAAAGTCCTGCGTCGTTTATTGTTGGCTGAAGATGAAGAAAGTGTGGTGGCGTTAATTATGAAGATGTATTTTCCAAAAAAAGTGTGGTGGGTTTAATCTCAAAGACTGCTGCTATATGTTAGATGATGCTTGGACCACCCTGTCACAAGATAATCTCAACAAGGCTTGGAGTAGATTGCTTGGGAAAAAAGGAGGAAATGAAACTACTGCAGTGGACACAAATGATGATTGTATAAATGAAATTGTGGAACTGTTTCAAGCAATGCCCGGATTTTCGGACTGTGACAAAGATGATGCACACATGTGGCTAGAAGATGATAATGATTCTGGTTTTCAGTTTTTGAATGACGAAGAAATTTTGTCTTTTGTGCAAGAAGAAAACCAAATACATGTAGTGACCGATGATGAAGACTCCTCAGAAGTACATGATGTACTTGTAGATTATGAAGAAAAACCAAAACGTCGACCAAGTCCTGAAGAGGCCTTTATAGCACTAGAAACAGCGATGGCTTGGTACGAGCAAGAAGATGACAGCTGTCCTACACAGCTTCTGCTGTTGAAGAGAATGCGGGACTTAGCAGCCAAAACGAGACTATCCAGTTTGGTGCAAAAGAGGATTCCTCATTATTTTAAATAGTGGGCTACATCTGTGCAAGTACATATATACGTAAGTTGCGCCTGGTTTTGAATCGTTTGTAATGTTATTTTGAAAACATTTCTCTTTCTTAACAAAAATAATTAATACAAGTAGTACATGCACTGCAGTGTAATAAAAGATTTTGGTGATACAGTGATCTAATACAGTGTGGGTATTATTATTATAGTACAAGTAAATATGTTTTGTAGTGTATTTTCCTTGTGATGGTTAATTATTTTTAGAAATATGTGTACATGTACTCGATACATTATATAATCCAATTATCCGAACATTTGGTTATCCGAACGATGCTCGTTCCCATGGGGTTCGGATAAATGGAGTTCTACTGTATATCAGAGCTGTGTGCTTTCTGTGCTTCTCTATGGCGCGGAGAGCTGGAGAGTTACAGAGAAGGAAATGTCGAAATTGTCCTCTTTTCACATAACATGCCTAAGAAAAATTCTCCGAATCTTTTGGCTGAATACCATAACCAACTAAGATCTGCTTACTCGGAGTAAGCAAGAGGACATGCGCACCATCATAGCTGGCAGACGCTGGAGCTGGGTTGGCCATGTCCTCAGAAGAGACCCCGATGCCATCACAAGAACAGCTATGATATGGACTCCTGAAGGAAAACGAAAGAGAGGCCGACCAAAAACAACTTGGCGGAGGACTGTGGAGGCTGAGATGCAAAGAATGAACCAGAGTTGGGGAACTGTACGAAGGATGGCCGCCGACCGAGCAAAGTGGAATCAATTTGTTGTTGCCCTACTAGACACCACCAGGCGTAATGGCCACTGACTGCTTTGACGGTCGGCGGCTAAGGATCAAAGAAGAAGATGTGTGTTTTTGGTCTATCTCTGTCTCTCTTACCCTGGTGATTCTAGAATACAGAACACCTTGTAATGTTATCAACAGGTTTCTTCAATATGTGTTCTATCCATCTCCTGAAACATCTTCGTATCTCTTGTCTGGTTCTTTTCATCAGTTCCACATGAGTGACCTTTTCGTAATCTCAATCTTTCCATTCTAGACAAGCACCCATTTACTCGTATGAATGTCTGTAGCTTTTTGGTTGTTGTTTTTGCTGTTCTCCATGTTTCAGAGCCATACAATAGGACTGACTTGTTTCCTTATGCAATAAAAGCTCTTCTTGCCATCTGTATTCTTATTGTGATACCATTGTCTGTCCCTCCAACTTTGTCTATATTGCTCGTGGCCTCTTGTTTGTTGTTCTTGATGATTCAGAGACATATAATAAGACTGAACTGACATTTAAGTTGAAGACTCTTATAGTTATGTTGCCAGTATCAGTGGTATATGTTAATGTGACTCAGACATTTATGTATGACACTTATCAACGACATATTACTAACTTGTTTTGATGGATTCACCTTTTGAACAATATGCTAAATATTTTTTAGACTCTATTATAACAAACTGTCTTATGAGGGAAGGGGAGCTTCTATGGCTAGAGTCCACGAAAAAGTGCCCCAAATGCAGTTGCCCACGCGTGGAAAAATACTCCTATATTCGCCACAGTTAAATGTAATCATTCGTGGCGATTTTTTTTTTTTGGGATCAGCCTTCAAATCGTTCATCATAATGAACGAAAAAATACAAAGTATGCAGCATGCATAACCTAACACAGGGTTTCGTGGTGCACATAACCCTTAGGGTGTCTGTGAGTAGATTCTAGGAGATCCGTGTACGTAACATAAAATTTGAAACGTAAATTTTTTTATTATAATTTAATGTAAATTTTTTGCAAGACAGGGTGCATAGCCTTTGCTGGACAATCAAAGCTGTCCATACCTTTCATCGCACAATCAAAGGTGTCCATAACTTTCATCGCACAATCAAAGGTCTACCATAACTTTCATCGCACAATCAAAGATGTCCATAACTTTCATCGCACAACCAAAGGTGTCCATAACTTTTATCGCACAACCAAAGGTGTCCATAACTTTCATCGCACCACCAAAGGTCCATGGCAGAAAATATAGTTAAGAAACATACATCAAACATAAAAACACAAGAACGATCACCAGTATATTCAGGTACCTCTGAGACGAGGCAAATGAGAGATTATTCCCCTTGAGGGAACCATCGTTGGTTTTAGAATCCCATAAGACCAGATTTGACAGTATCATAGATTTTTTTAAAGGCAGTTCCAAGCTATGAAGAATGTTAGAGATTGGAAAGTCGTAACTAGAACCTCCAGAGAAAGAATAAAATACAAAGTATTTCCCAATTTGCACATTCTGTCCCGTTTTATCTCATTTCCCGTCCCATGTAATTACCCATCATTCCCTGGAGTTTTTGGAGATACCGATCGAAGGATGATCATCTAATAGTTTTCGTGTGCATCTGTACTCTCTTGCAATTGTTTGTCGTTAAGAGATGTAAGATGGGGTAGGGCTGTGCAGGAGAGCTGACCTTTGCAATCACCAGGCCAGCTCCTGACACAATAATGCGTTGTTTGATCTGTGTGTGAGAACTGGCAGTTTACGCGTAGGCATTTAGAATCTGGTGTGAGTCGCTGGGAAAAATGGCGATGTGTGGTTATCTATAAGTTATGTATGTAACGCCGATTAAATAGAGTGGGCTGTCGCTATAATGTAGATACTGCAATTTGAATGTTGGCGACTTGATATAAATGATCGTTAAGGTGTCTACTTTCGCAAAGATGCGCTGTGTAATTTCAAAGGGTGTCTGGTGAGACAAATAAAGAATAAGCCTACTGCCCCCTTAGACAACTCGTAAAATGTGACCAATATGTGATTGTGCATGATGATGATGGTAGCCTCATATTGTAAAACAAAAAGTTACAGGAACATCTACTGCAGGAGTATATGCTTTTGTTTTTATTCTAACAGTAGACCAGCTGCAGGTGTGGCTCAGTGGCCTATATAGAGCGATAAAAGAGACGATGAAGCTCCATGTGTGGAAAATGCTAGAGGTGTGTTGAGAGGTGTGTTGAAAGGTGTGTTGAAAGGTGTGTTGAAAGGTGTTTTGAAAGGGATATGAAAGATAATGAAGGTAGGTTACTGTCGTATATGGTATACTGCTGGGTGGGCACCGATGGTCGTTCCGATACAGCATGATGGGGATGGCCTATGGAATGTGATCAAGAAGGTCTCCAGAAATTGGCTCGTTAAAAAAGAAATAGACCTGTTAGAGTTAAGGACAAGAAGAAGAGAAGGCCAGTGCTCTCCACTAGATCGTGTATTCTAATAAATCATGGGAACTTTTCTGTTTCCCAACGACATTTACTTCTTTCTCTGAACTCTTGATAAAGAAAGAGCCCCGACCTCTTAAAGGAAGGATTTTACCTATATGTAAATGTTTAACACAGACAGACGAGTGATACATTAAATAACTAGGTAATAATCAACGCGGCCGTACTCTTTATTAATTAAATATATACACATGTAGGGTTAGTAGAAAGTAAAAAGGGTGACGGTTAAAGACCATTCAAACACAGATGAAATGTAAAAATATATTAATAAAATATGAGAGTGAAACTAGGGGTGTAGTGAAATGATGATGTGATATATTAAGTGTTACCACACTGATGACCACTCTACACTGTTCAAGAGACTTTCACATTTCTTCCACTGTATAAACATGCACAGGTATGCTCCGACTGTCCAATGTAGATGTTTGTTACCCCGTACGGGTTATCTGGAAGACGAGCAATTATATCTGAAACTCATGCACATGTAGTTGTGAGAACTTTTAAGATGTCATGGGATCCTTTCTAGCGTTGAAACACCGTTGAAATTTGTCTCATAAAAATATCTTCTGTCTTATCTTGACAATTCACTGACTAAACGGGAGCACTTCACAAAAAGGCGTGCTTCGTGCAATCAAGCTTGCTTGAATGAAATTACGTCGTGCAATACACGATTAGAGTAGATGAATTCCCGTCATGCACTGACGCATTGGGTAGCTGAACTCAGGCTATCGGCTTTCGAGTGATTTCGAGTCGTATATATATATATATAGGGTTTGATACTGACAACCAAATATCAGATTTAGCCATGGGGAAGTGGTCGAAGAAAGGAAACATAAAGTAAACGATGGTAGGGACAAAAGACAGCAATAACAACAACAAAACAAACATCATCAACATGCTGAATTCATTTCGTCATAAATGACGAGGCTGAGGCGTGTCCTGGGTTATCTCTCTTTGGTGTCGGCTTAGAGTCACCTGATGTATCTCCAAGAAACACATATTTTCTCCCTAAAACGAGAAGGTAGACTAAATCGTCTATTACTGCGGCATTGATTTTCCCCTGAACATATCGGGTTGAAACATCAATTTCCGCGACCGGAAGTAGCATTGGCTTTATACTCTTCCGAGGCCCCTGTATTTTAACAGTTTCACCAGTATATTGGTGGGCCTTCACCAAGGATGGGGAAACTAAAGCCGAGTATTCGAGGCCCGAATCATACAAGCACCGTATGGTTTGGTTGCCAACGATTACTTGCTCAGTAATAGAAGGGTAACTAGGATTTTGTTCATATGCCTGGGGGTCATGTTTCCCTATCGGCCCCCTGATCAAGCAAGCAACACTATAAGGGTCGGATTTCGGCCTCTTACAATCCGATGTAAAATGCGTGTCAGTTTTGCACTATTTACAGTATCGTCTTCCATATGGCTGAATTGGTCTCTGGTGATCTTGTGGTTGTTGGTGGGCTGTTTTGTGTGTTGTGTTGTCCGTACTTTTGGAATTATCATCTGGGTGATCCTTCTGTTTGGGGTGACTATCGTGGTGGCGCCGTTTAGACGGATTCCCTTCCGACTGGGCGCTCTGGTACCTATCGGCAAACAGTACCACCTGCTCAAGAGTTTCGGCCCCATGCTCCACCAGGAACGGTCTCATGTCAGGGGTAAGCTAGTATTTGAACTGTTCTACGACAATCATCTCCTGCAACCCTTCATAAGATTCATCACAGGTGCTGAGATATCCCCACTTCTCCAAATACGTTTCTAGTCGTGTAGAAAATTGTCTATACGATTCATCCTTCTGTCGTCTTGCCTTACGGAATTTACCATGCGAAGTCTCTGCATTGAGCATAAAACGCTGTAGCAGAGCTTTCTTCAACATGTCGTAGTTGTTCTGTTCTTCCGTGGGCATCTTGAGAAACACATCATAAGCAGATACCCTCAGACTCTTGGATAACTTCATGTTGTATCTCTCTCTCTACAAGCCAAAGATAGCTGCTAAGGATTCAAACCTAGAGAGATATATGTCGAATTCCTCTGAAGCCTCAGAGTAAACATCTAATTAGAAGGATATGGCACTAGGTGCCACCACCTGAGTGGTTTTTCCTCCCTTGCTAATTTGAGAACTGCCAGACCCGCTATTGTTAGAACTAGAATCCACTCTTCTTTCTTCTTTCTTCGATCTCCATTTCCTTCATTCCATTGGCGTGGGCCCTGTCGGCGTCCTTTTCGGCTCTTTCGGCCTGTTCCTTCTTTTCTTGGAATGCCCTCTCCTTTTCTCTCTCTGCGGCTTCGTGTTCTGCTTTTGCTTTTTCGTGCTCTGCTTTGGCTTTTTCGTGCTCTCTGGCCAGTTTTATTTCCTGGCGTTCCACGGCCTTCTCTGCCTCCATTCTGTCCGTTTCCTCTTTATCTTTTTCTTTCTGTTCTCTCACCGAAGTAAGCATGAAGTCAGAAAGTTCTTTGGCTGAAAACCCTAGTTCGCGGCCTAGATTAAGGTAAAAGGCATGGAGGTTTTGGGACTCTGCCATTCTGAGCAAAAAATGTGTTTACAAAGCCACACAAATGCACAACAGCTACTAACACTAAACACCAAATTACAACACTGAATTAGCTTTACCAAGTGAACTTCTTATTTCTTTAACTTTAACTACATTTTACAAGAAATGTTGTTTCTTTCATTTATTCAATTATGCTTTACACAGTTACATTTACTATTATTAATGAATGCAATGTATGCTCAGCCTTACAATTAAACACACTCTTGACACTATTCTTTCAGTAAATCTGAAATTTATGTCAGTCAAGTTTAGGGGAATAACTAGACAAGTTCTATAATCCTGGCGCGTGTCGCTCAATTGTGAATTATCACGCTTGTGCGACCGCGTTTAATCACAAGACAAGCCCCCAATTGAGACGGTATTGCCTCCCCTACTGACAGTAGTGGTCCAACAGTGGCCAAAACTCAAGAGTATCTAATATGGGCTTCAAAGGTATCTACCTTCGCACAAGATTACTCTTGGCAGAAATGTAGATAGAAGGGTGATGACACTTCTATTACAAAGGGAGTCTTCATAAGATATTCAGAATAAGCGAGAACAATACTGCTTTGGCTGAGTAAGTTAACTCTGTAATTCTGCCGACGCTTTTGTGAAGGATTTAAGCACTTACTACTTTCAGCTCGTTTAAGCCCCGCCCCCTGATTTATTCAGTGAAATTCTATTATTTTAGTATAGCTCTGTTTAGAATGTGTGTAGTAATTTGACTGAGACAAACATGCAGTAACTTTAAAATGATTAAATCGAAGTTAAATTTGTAACATTACAAATAACCAAATTTAATAATCACTTAAGTTTCAACAGTTGGAAATAATTTGAATAGTTATGGATCAAGAAAAGTTATTATCACAATCTTTATGGAATGTGAGATGTTACAAGAAGTTCAAGTGGCAGCATATAATTGAACTTAGCTGCCAATGACGGTTCTGCTCTTTCTTATGGGTTGGTTCTTTTCACTCTGCTCACGCTCGTCTCTGATCATGGTTGTCGGGGGTAGCTCGTTTCCCAGAAACATCAAGGATAGTCTACCACGTGGGTCCTTCGTCTTAAAGCTTAGGCCACGGTTCCCTTCTTGTTCCAGAGATGGGACTTTCTGCTGGTACCACCAATAAGCCAATCCTGACTCACAAACATTTCGCTCAGATGAATAAAAGTGACTTGAATTGGACTCTTACACGTATCTTGGGTGTCGTTAATTTAATGTTCCCTCTCTGACTTCGTGTGTGGTCCTTCAGTTTCTTCAGTCCCGGTTTCCTTATTTAAAATGTTAGAGATTTCCTGGGCTATTATGTTTCTATTTCAGGCGACTGATAATATTTGATAAATTATACCTTCTCCTACGTGATAGTATTGGCCTCTATGTAATGCACATGCTATCTCGTTAGTGGTGTCCGTTCTACTGTATCTGCGCTGACCATTTTGTGTGACTCGTCCGCAAATTAATTTATTTTGGTGACTGTTTTGGATTTGTCTTAAATTTGACGGCAATTTTATTGTTTCTAGAATTAATATATGCATTAGATGTGTGTGAATATAAATAGGAGTTGTTAAACTGGTGTCATAGTCCGTCTTTGCTTGTTTCTGACCAAATAGTCAGGTGGGTTTCTGTTATCCTTTCTATTGCTTTTAATTCTGAGCATGGAGGCTGGGATCAAAACGCTTCTCTCGTTGAAGTCTCCTTCAAGCTAACAGAAGTTGTCTTTCCTTTAGTTTTAATCTTCAATAATTTTATTTTTAAAAAATACATTTTATTACCAAAATGAGCTGTTGATTACTTCTAGTTAGATTTCCAGATATGATTATAGAGCTTGCCTTCATTATTTTCATACTTACGTAATAGAGAAATATACCTCCAATTTATTCTTTCTGTCAATCTATCATCCCAACATTGTGTCTTTTCTGAGCTGCACTTCCGGCTATCTGCACCTCTGGTTTCGTCAGGTTACTTGTAATGTCTTAACTTTGTTTCCTACATTTTATTTAGGTTTTCACATTTATCTTGGTCCTTTTGACCTTTCGTGTCCATCAGTTGTAAAATGTTGTATGTTATCCACTTTTTCTTTGCAGTAATATGTATTGTTGGTATGGTGTTTGATGTTTTGATTAATTTAGCATTTCTCATAATTTATTTATACTTTGTGTTTTTGTCTATGGAATTGTATCTAATTAGCATAGTAATGTTGTATTTTTCACTAATTTCCTTATCTGACCGAAGTAACGCTAAAACCAGTCTGATATTTTAAAGTCACTTTACTGTCACTAGTTTTGTCTTAAGTTTTCATGTTACCAGTACATGATTTCTGCTGCAGTCTGCTCATGGCCTAGTTTTCACATTTATCGACCTGTTTCTTAATATTGTGTATATTAGGATGTAGTAAATTTGATTATGTGCATTCTTTCCTGGTCTATTCCATGTCCAAAAGAGTCCAGGATGCTTCCAAACCATGAGTTTCCTATTATCATGTTATGTATTCTTGCCAACTCTTATCAGTTTGGCACTTCTTTCTTTTCTTTCTTCCAGACCAAAACCAGCAGTCACATCCTCTACGTTTCCATTGCCAACATTTGCATTGAAATCTACTTTAGTTGTCTCGTTAGATTTGACTAGTGCTATGGCCCTGTCAAGATTATTGTAAAACCTCTCAGTTTCCTCTTCTGTATTATCTGCTCTAGGTGCGTATATTTGTATACAATTATTATCCCGTGGTCTGCCATTCATCTTAGTTAACATGTCTCGACCTGCTATTTCCCACTATCCCTTTATGTTTTTGCTATTTTGCATCTAAAATTGAGCTCACTTCGCTTTCACTTTTGTTTCCTGAAGAAATAACTTATGTTCTTTTTGTCAGAATATAATTCATCCACATATCATATAATATATGGAGCCGCGCTGGTGTAATGGTTACAACGTTGCGCTAGCGACCGGGTTTTCAAGGTTCAAGCCCGGGCGCTGTCGCTTGTAGGAGTGTCATCGACCGGGATTTTGACTGAATAACCTGAACGGCTCCTGCAGATAAACCCTTTGTGGATGGGAAGGAGCGAAGCTCCTGACCGGGTTGGAAGGACAGTTCACTGGCTCCCCAGCCTCGCAATGACATGTCATTGGGCCAAAAGGGCTGGAAAGCTTGAGTGCCGCTGGTTAGGAAAAAAGAAAATCATATAATATATAATACAAATGAACGAACACCTGTTCATTTAATTTCCATCCTGATGTCATCTAATTGGCCATCCTGCACGAGCGTCTTGACATTTCACGTTCTTATGGTCAGGTTATCTGTAGTTTTAATTTTGTTTACAGTAGCGATGTCCGCCAGATAGCACCTGTAGCACGTGATGCACCTTACTGGACGAGATGGTTCCTCTGGAAAACCCATTGACTTCATTCTCTTTTCTTTTTTTTTTCCTCTATAGAAGTTGCTTCGGTTAAAGGCTTTATAATGGGGCGCTGCGACTGTGGTTTCACCTGGCTTTCGATGGTTTGTGCACGGCAGTCTCCGATAGCGTTTCACTGTAAAGTTTAACACACAAAGCAATGGGGGAGAGGATAATTTAAGGCACCTCAATATCGCTGGCTGTCACGTCATAAAGCTTTACAAGTGCTTTATACAGATAGCTTCCACACCCCCTATTTTCCCTACGACTGATCCACCTTCATTCATTCATAACTCTCCACTCCCAAAGGAGCATAGGCCTTCAACAAACACATGCCAAGTCCTCTTGTCACGTGCCATCATCTCAAGTTCTTTTCAAGTTCTCCTTATCATTTTCACCTCTTCTCCATGTGCTTCTTGGTCTACCTCTGCTTCTCTTGCCCTGGGGGTTCCAGAACAAGGACTGCCTTGTAATGCTATCAACAGGTTTCCTCAGTGTGTGTCCTATCCATCGCCATCGTCGTCTTCTCATCTCTGGTTCCACTGGCACTTGTCTAGTTCTTGTCATCAGTTCCATGTCGGTAACCTTGTCATACCATTTTAATCCCTCTATTCTACGCAAGCACCCATTTATGAAAGTCTTTAGCTTTTTGGTTGTTGTCTTTGTTGTTCTCCATGTCTCAGAGCCATACAATAGGACTGACTTCATATTTGAATTGAAGATTCTTATTTTCGTGTTGGATCCGATTTCTCTTGATCTCCATATATTTCCCAATGCAATGAAAGCTCCTCTTGCTTTTTGTATTCTTATTTTGATATCACTTTTTTTCTCTCTACATCTGGAGGCTTTTCAGCCTTCTGTCACACGTTGACTTGCCAGGTATTTAAAAAGAAACGTAAGCAGTTGCTAAATGGTTAATGTTTTCTATCTCTGCCAGGAAATTGCTGGATCAAAATGTTTTGGGTAAAGAATTATCCTATATTTCACTTACAGAAACCATTGTTAAAGTCAAAGTAAACCTTACCGTGGTTCATGTGCGAATAGATTATTTAAATGTGTTAACAGTACGACAAATAAACCGGCAACAACTGATAGGATATAATTACGTTGAACTCTTTCTGCTGCGTGTCCTGACGAAGATACTAATTCTCCTGTGATCATTTCATTGACTTTCCGTTTCATTTCACTTTTATTGGATCTTTGTAGTCAAATTTATCATGACCTATGACCAATGGACAATGAGCCATGACAAAAACTGAAAAGCATGAGTGATTTTTTAGCGAGTGTTGTTTAGCTTTCACGGTAAAATATGTTCATTTCCCGTATTTTCCCGAAATGCATACGGGATTTGTTATTGCTCATTACAGGATATTTCACTTAGCCAAGCAGTAATATGGGGATGCCAAGGCGGTCTTATTGTATGTCCGTAAAACACGGAGATCAACAATAACCAGAAAGTTACAGACTTTCATAAATGGGATCTGGCCTAGAATAGAAGGGGTCAAATGGTACGACAGGGTCATTAAACGACAAGGTCATTAAACGAAAAGGTCATTAAAAGGCAACCGATTAAAAAAAAATAATCAGGTAACCGCCGATGTAACAACGTGGGGGATGTTGGTGTTGAATATAGCACTCAATGATAGCATTACAAGACAGTCCTCCTTCTGGAGCGACCAATGAAAGGCAAACGAAGTTAGACCAGAAACACACAGGGAAGTGTATCGGACTTAGACATAAAGAAGACATGGAAATACCTTGAACGAATGGCAGAGAATAGGCCACGTTGGCGTGTATTTGTGGAAGGCCTTTGCCTCACATGTAGCTGATGTGCATTAAATTAATAAATTATATTGTAGTTATTCGTGAGAGAGAACAAAGGAAAGAAAAAGAAAGTAAGAAGGCAAAAAAGGCAAATGTGAAAAATAGAAGGAAAGGGCTCTAAATATAAAACAAGAATATATATATATATATATATATATATATATATATATATATATATATATATATATATATATATATATATATATATATATAGATAGAGAGAGAGAGAGAGAGAGATAGAGGGAGAGAGAGAGAGAGAGAGAGAACGAACGAACCAACGAACTTTATTTTTAAAGGGTTAAGGGATGCGCAAACCCGTCTAACATTCTGCCCTTCCACTCTCATTTATCTTGCATACTTAATCCTTTCATTCCCACATGTTACTTTAAGCATTAATTTAAAGGCTTGAGAGAGAGAGAGAGAGAGAGAGAGAGAGAGAGAGAGAGAGAGAGAGAGAGAGAGAGAGAGAGAGAGAGAGAGAGAGAGAGAGTGAGAGAGAGATATAAAGAGAGATAGAGGGAGAGGAGATAGAGGGAGAGGAGATAGAGGGAGAGGAGATAGAGAGATAGAGAGATTTTTTTTTTTTCTTAACCAGCGGCACTTGGGCTTTCAGCCCTTCGGCCCAATGACATGTCATTGCGAGGCTAGGGAGCCTGTGGACTTTCCTTCAAACCCGGTCAGGAGCTTCGTTCCTATAACCGGTGTGGTGAGGTGTCATGGCACAATTTCTAATATGATATGTGCCCGTGTCACGTGAGTTAATAATAATTTACTCTTTTTACTCTGCTTGTATACTCCAAGTTAGATCTTCACTGGCTTAAAGTCCGCCAGAGGTATTTCTTTCTTGGTTTTAATCTATTTGGTCCCAGGCTTGTTCGTTCCTCTTATAAGATGTTATGATAGGAGACAATAGTGGTGATGGTGTATCAAACTTGTACATAACATTAAACTTATCCAACTGTTAAGCAATCCATCAACAGCCTTGACAATTAAAATGAAGTTTATTGGAAGCAGAACTGTTCAAGATCAAAAGGCAAATATTTCAACAATGTTTCATCTATTTACTTCAAAAGCATCCTTTTCATCATGCATGACAACTCTTCCCTCCTTAACTTCTATCCAAGGTGGTTTGTACAATTCCTCAACAGTTTCAAAATTCTCTAAGTCCTTGGTGTTTATTATTTCATAGTTGGGCACTTCGTATGTAGGAATCTCTACAGTACTTATTTCTTCTTTTAGCAGCTTCATTAGTTTCAAATATCAGGGACTTATCACGAAAAATCGAGCTGAAAAAGAAATACAGTTCCTTGGAACGTACTTACGTGGATGATCCACAAAAATATAATCTGTATGCACAGATTTTCACAATAAAGGAAATCTCTTCTTGCAAACTGCATAAATATTGAAGAGTATGGAAATGCACTAAGTTTCTTGTTGAATATCTCAACGTAGGAGCAAGACTCGTGTGTCAGACCGGGGATACATATCCTCGCACGGTCACAAACACGTCTATATGCAATGCTCAATTCCGTAACACTAACTTTTAGAAAATTTTATCTTTGAGCCGGTTTTAGTAGTGCGCGCTGCTGGCCACTTCTTATTGGTCACAGTTTTATTTTGTTAATTTTCTTACTGGTCATTCCATCAGGCGATCTTACAGGGAGTTAGGCTATTCCTATCTACGTCACTATTTCTATGGTTACTCCCGCCAATCGTTAGCGTGGCTTATGCCAAACTTGACATAGTTAATTTCACCTTGCTTCATCCTATACTCAATGTGTCTCGGGTTTTTTTATTTATTTATTTATATTTTTATTTGTTTAAAAAAATCTTGCTTGCTTATTTTCCATAATAGTGAATGATAATTTCTATTATTTTATTATAATTAGTTTCTAGCACGAATAAATACTATGGTAGTAGGTCATACGGCCACACTCCTTCCCATCCACAGAGGGTTTATCTCAGGAGCCGTTAAGTTATTCAGTCAAAATCCCAGTCGATGACACTGCTTCAAATGCACACGCCCGGGCTTGAACCATGAACGAACACCTGATCGACAGCGTAATATGGTAACCATTACACCAGCGCGGCTCCCATAGAAATAGAGATAGATAAAAAGAGAGAGAGAGAGAGAGAGAGAGAGAGAGAGAGAGAGAAAGAGAGAGAGAGAGAGAGAGGCAGTACGCATCAAGTTGAATTTCTATACATGTTCATTCAGTTGAGACCAGTGTCTCGCTCCGAGAAATCAAGTGTTGTCAAATTTGCGACAACCAACGTGTTTATTCTACTGTTGTTGTTGTTCGTTATTTTTTTACATTCATTGTTAGTTTCTACTTTCCATAAAGTGCTGAACTTTAGCCTCAAATCGTAAACAGATTAAGTTTATTTTTCTGTTACGCCATCCACTCATTCCAGATTATATCCCTGTTTCTGTTCCTTGTCCTATATTCTTTGAAAGGAATCATTGTGAACACAGCGTCCAAAGGTGCGCGGTTGCCAAATTGTATTTCCAATTTATCCATCAACACTTATTTCGTTTGACAGACATTTTTGGCCAGAATTTCTCATTACCCGTAATAAAGATCTGTTTCTCAAGCGTGAGACGCAATGTTTTGTCATGGCCAACGTGAATGATCGCCAGATTCGACGCGGTCCAGCCAACTGTGTCAGGTATAAATTTGAAATTTCCTGCAATAAATGTAAAAAACAGTTTGGACACTGAAGCCCAAATCTACGAACGGAGTGGCGTCCGTAATGCTATTACATTGTATAGAAATTCCACTTGGGGCCAACACGATAGGAAGCGTGCAATACATTTTCCTGCACAGTATAAGAATTTGTTCTAAATTGGAATCTGTTTTGCTGTGAGCGTTATTGAAGAGGCATGAATAAAATCAAGTTGAACAGACAGAGGGAAACATTTAAAGAGACTGTAAGATAAAAGTATAAATTTCCCTTTAATAAACATTATCATTTCGTTAGAACACTGGAGAAAACCAGTGTTGTCAGTCAATTCTTATTTCAACCGTTCTGTCAGATAGTGTCTTTATTTTCCATCAAAGATATTGGACAAAACCTATGAGGAAAAGCGCACTAAAGCGATTTCTATTTGTACAGTGTCGTGTCATAGCACTTTAGTTCCCACAGGAGCATAAGCCTTCAACAGCAAAGTCTTCCTGTCCCGTACCATCAGCTCTAGATTTTTCCATATCTTCCAAATTCATTTCATGTGTGTCTCCAGTTCTCTTTTCCACGTTTTCTTCGCTCTACCCCTACTTCTCGTACCCCGTGGATCACACAACAAGGACTGCCTTATATAGCTATCCAACAGATTTCATTAATATATATCCTATCCATCTTCAGCGTCTTTCTCTCATCTCGTGTTCCACAGCTACATGTCTGGTTCTTGTCATCTCGTGTTCCACAGCTACATGTCTGGTTCTTGTCATCTCGTGTTCCACAGCTACATGTCTGGTTCTTGTCATCTCGTGTTCCACAGCTACATGTCTGGTTCTTGTCATCTCGTGTTCCACAGCTACATGTCTGGTTCTTGTCATCTCGTGTTCCACAGCTACATGTCTGGTTCTTACCATCTTGTGTTCCACAGCTACATGTCTGGTTCTTGTCATCTCGTGTTCCACAGCTACATGTCTGATTCTTGTCATCTTGTGTTCCACAGCTACATGTCTGGTTCTTGTGATCAGTTCAACATTAGTCATCTTTTCATACCAGTTCAATCCTTCTATTTAAGTCAAGCACCAATGTATGAAAATCTGTAACTTTTTGCAAAATAAAACTTATATTTGAGAAAAAAAGGATCCCTTTACACGCTTATTGGGGCATATTGAGAATACGGTGATAGGCCCGTATTTTCTTGACCATCGGAACACTAGGGGTGTGTGGTGAAATTACAGTGATGCAACGTTAAAATTCCTCCATTTTTAAAGATAATAGGTAAAATAACATGTAGGGATAAAAATATAGGTAAGGTACGATGATACATTCTTGCCCACGCCAGCGTTTTTTAGCGCCATTGAAACTAACTAGTTAGAACATGCAGACAAACGGTTTATCCTTTTAGACGGGGTAGAAACGGAGGTAAAAGAAAAAAAAATATGACGGTCCGAACACGTGTTTGAATCTAAAGTCTAAAAGACGCAATTTGTAGTTTTTTAAGAAAAAAATTACGCCACTAGTTGACACAATGTAAGGAATTGGAAGAAAAACGACCTTAGCTCTTGTTAGAAACAGACGTAGCTTGGACGTTTTACGGTAATTAGTCGTTTTAGTTTGAATATAGCGGCAAACGCCATACACGAAGGTTCAAAAACAAATTTCCAAACTAACCTTGAAAAAAGTATGTTTTTTCTTAATAATAAGTTTAGGAGAATAAAAACTAGCTAGTTTGATAGCCCATCTTTATCTGATAAATAATATACTTTTAATTACACAGACGGACAGATAACACGGAAGATATTGACGAAAGACTGTATTGTTCACTACAGACTAGCAGACAGTTTTTTTGTGCATATTTTCACTAAAGTTACATTTTGACGTCCTTGAGACTAAAAATGCAAAAACAAACTGCAGGTGGACTAGGGGCAGGGTAGGAGGCTAGTAGCTAAAAATAACTTAGCATAGAATCTTAGAAGTAGGGGGAGACAAAATTTTGTGTAGTTTTTTTCTTGTAGTTTCGTCCAAAAACAAGTGTAATTTTGGGAAAAACCAAGTTGGGACGGACAGACCGACAGAAAAATACTACACACTAGACTGAGACTGGACCGAAATTGGACATTTGTAGTTTGAATATTTGAAAGGTAGAGGGGAAGTCCGCTGATTGGACAGAAGCTTTTATATTATAGAAAGAAAGACGCCCGCTAGTGCCATTTTGAAGAAGACTGTCCATTTACACAGTTCGTTAATGCTAGAGGTGTGATTTCCAGGAAATATTAAATATTATCAGTGGGACACCCTAATCTAGCCAGCAGCTCAGCTGAGTTTTGCTAGTACAACGTAATTGTGTTCTCAATTTTGAATAGTGAGTTTCTGGTCTGGCACTACACTAGAGTCAGATGCTTGTGAAGAGATCTATGAGTGAATGATTTGGAAGCCCACCATTTTACTCCAGCTACTGTGAGGAGTGGGCCACTTGAATTCTTTACTGCATCGTCACAGGCCAGATAAGTGAAAACCTGGCCTGCTGTGGATTCATCAAACATGTCCACAATAAATAAAGAAATAAAATCTTGTTGTATAAACACTATAACTCAGTCCATATTTCACAGACAATGAACATTATATAAACAGAGATTGGGCATGATGACACCACCCCAACTAGACATCCAGTGCTAGTTTTCCAAAGACTCTGTAGTTAGTATTAATATTAACCAATGTAACAATATATTTATGTATAAAATTTTCATTTGATTATTCAATATATATATGCACTTTTATTGATAAATACATATTGTTTCATACGTCCTGACCAGAAGAAACATTTGGTTCAGGACAAAATAAATTCAAAAAATTGTAAAATCTAAACTTCTAAAGCCAGTGTTAGTTAATCTGATCGTAGAGCTTATTATTATTATTAGACTTAGTGTTTACATGTGTGTGTCTGTGTATTCAATTACCTACACATCACATTTCATTACCCTAGACATTAAACGTAGCTAACATACATAATAGTAGAATAAGTCTGTTTGAGGTCGTAAGTGGTAGCAGAAAGGCATTCTGTAACTCACATAAACTTTTATCTTCAGGAGCCTTCACATCTGACCTCATCCAGTACACTAGGTAACATAACAACCACGCAATAACATCAAAAACCACTACAAATATTGGGTAGCTCTTGTCCGGGATTAGGTTTATCAAAGATATTAGGGTCTCCTGGTCCGGGAATTAAACTATTGTGGGCATAAGTTGTATAAATTTAACAGTGTCCCTAAAATTAAAAGTGGAAAGTAAAAGTTGATGAATCTTCACAGCCAGTGGTAATTAATTAATTAATATATTACCTTAGTAATTAGATTGTATAATTTACCTTAGTCATTGTTAAATTGTGTGATATAGTATGGCAGATCTAGCCAAATTCAGATCGGCTGCTGTGCTGACGGCGAAGGAAATGAACATGGATGGTCAGGTATTAATTCAATATGTAACTTCAGAATGTGACAAGTATATTGAAAGGGAAGATAGGAGGTTAGCTGAAGAGAAGAGGTTACAAATTGAGGCTGATAAAGAACTTAAGAGGCTGCAGATTGAGGCTGACAAGGAGGCTAAGGCATTGGAGGCAGATAGGGAGGCTGAAATAAAGAGGCTCCAATTAGAAGAAAAAAAAGGCTGAAAGGGAAGCAGAGGAAAGAAGATTAGCTACAGAAAGAGAAGAAAGAAGATTAGCTACAGAAAAAGCGGAAAAGAGATTGACTGCCGAAAGGGAAGCAGAAGATAGGTGATTGCAAAGGGAGCACGAGTTACGACTAAGGGAGTTGGAATTACAAGGCCATGCTCCTGAAAATGGTGCCAGCCCCATTGCCTCAGATGCTACGCCTAGTCAGGGAGCCTCAACCTCAGCTATGGGGTTTCATTTAGACCATTTTGTTGAGAAAGACAATGACAAAGAGGGGTACCTAAGTAGATTTGAACTATTGGCTACTACGTATGGGTTGGAGAGAGAGAGGTGGAGTCTTAAGTTATCCCAAGGGCTTAGAGGTACTTCTTATGAAGTTTTTGCTAAAATGAATAGAGACGACCAAGACAATTATGACATGCTAAAGCAGGCTTTGTTATTGAGATATGAAAAGAATGGTGAATTTTATCGTAAGAAGTTTAGAAGTGCCAAACTGTTGTCTGGGGAGACATACCACCAATTCTCTGCCAGGCTGGAAACCTATTTGGAGAAGATCTCTTTCCTTATTAATGATGTCCACCAAATGATAAATATAAGTGGATGGAAGCAGACATCATCATCATCAGTTGATAAACTCTTAATACAAGACCCTTGCCCTGAGCAAGAGACATGCTGAGAAATCTGAATAGCTCGCTCGAACATCACCAGAGCTACATGCTGTGTTGTTGTATTGCTTGTGGTTTGAGTATAGAATGTCAACTTGACCTACGCAGTGGTGTGTAGACAAAGATGGAGTGTATAATGTGCGAATGATAGGAAGAGTTCGTGGTGTTGACAAATGTTCTTTTCTCACACTCATGTATGGCTGGAAGTCATCGACACCAACGACTGTGTACCTTTACTAAAGTTTAATTGGACGTACACACTCGACAGCACAGATGGTGACAAATCACAGGTTGGCATAATACATCATGGTACAGTGGATAAATGGTCTTGCAATGTTATGTTACATGGGCACTCATGTAGAATAATAGTATAATGGACTGTCAGTAGCCAAGCACTCAGTATTGCCCATATATATATATCAACTGAGTTTACTGACAAAGCACGTCAGATTATAAACAATATCCAAGATGGCTTCTAGACCTAATCTCGTCTAGCGAAGATTCCTTAACATAATGTCCAGCACAGATTTTTCCATATAATTATATTGAACCGCTAGCAATGGGTTCTCATGTGTAGCAGTGATCCCTGGACTAATCAAGCGATAATACGGGCATACCTTTTCTCTTCTTGAAAGTCACTACATGTTTGGTTCCAAGATGGCTTCACTCGTGAGCTGTCACTCACGTTTGGATACAGATAATGAATCTGTCCTAAAGTTAGTCATTCATTAAACATTTCATTGCTCTGTAGATTTGATCATGAACAATTGACTGCATTCTACAGGATATAGTGCTGCTAGGAATCAGAATCGTTTTTTTTTTCATCTAGTTAGAGGTATTCTCTCAGACGTACAAATCATCCCTATCGAAAAACGGTGGCTTTGTACGAGAGTTCAAAAGAGTATCTTTATTACCTTGGTTTTCAGAAATATGATTTTGCCATTCCTTGGCAATAAGAATGAACACTGGGGTAAAGCATACACGATAGGTCTAGACGACTATCACTTTCCCCAAAAACCACTGAGATCACTTTTTTCCCGGCATCAAGCCGACATAGAAAAACACAGCCCATCATCAGGGCGAAGCCAAAACACACCTCTCTCGCGACACATCCGCCGAACAGCCTTTTACCTCTCTAGAGACAATAGAACATATAGTTCGACTTAGATATGTAAAGATATACAGATATAAGACAGATTCGTCCTACACAGACAAACAATACACACACATTCAGGCCATAGATATTCTGAAGCAAGAACAATCTATTACTACCCAAACAAAGAATAAATCGCAGTAAAACTGGATTCATCCGCGGAGTTCGATCGAAAGAGACGGCACAACTTTCAAGGGAAGTAACTCAATAATGACTTTCCCTTAAGCACTAAAAAATATCTATTTTGTTTACAAAATATTTGCGAACATAACAAGTATACCAATGTATAATATTGTAAGATATCAAATGAAAATATCAGGAATACATATAACGCCTAATATGAGGCTAAGTCGACTTATGGAGCGACTGGTGAGAATGTGTCTCATAAACTGAGAGAAATTATTTCTCTACAAGTAAATTTTTCCAGGAAGGTGTCATCAAAGTATAATACAATTCTGGCAATTACACGATGCCTAAAAAATTCATACCATCATTTCGTATTAGATATCTTACATTTATGATTTATGAAGAAAAAATCATCAAAGCACAGCTGTGAATAAACATCAATGAACCGCTATGTAGTGATACAATCATTATATTATTAAATTACAAATTTGTATCTATCATTATATAGAAAAGGAACTACAATAGAACTAGACATATCAAGAAGTCTAAGCCCTAATAGTTATGTGGAATCATGTGGGCATCTTGACAGAATGTCTGCCATCACATTATCTGATCCACGAATAGCTCGCACAGAGAAATGAAAAGGTTGAAGAGCAATTGCATATCGAGTAGACCTCGAGCTCTTCAAATTCTTACTCTGTATAGCAGTAAGAGCTTTTTGGTCGGTTTCTACTATGAAATGTGCGCCCAGAAGGAATCTCTGTAGTTTGAGGATCGACCAAACCATAGCTAATAGCTCACGGTCTAAAACCGAATAATTCCTTTCTGCCGCATTAAGTTTTCTGGAAATATACATTACAGGATGCAGAGTTCCAGAGTACTCTTGCATTAGTGCCGCTCCAATCCCAGTGGATGAAGCGTCACTACGAAGAACGAATGTCTTATCTTTAGTAGGTAGCACTAAAATAGGTGGTGTTGAAAACAATGTTTTAATCTTATCCAGAGAGCATTGGCATTCCTGAGACCAGTGGACCACATTAGGCGAACCTTTCTTTAGAAGCGTTGAAAGAGGTGCCATGATAGAGGATAGATTCTGAATGAATCTGCCATAAAATTAATAAGACCTAACAGACTTCTCACCTGTTTTTTAGTCTTAGGGATTGAGATGTTAAGTATCTTACTAGTATTATGGTCCTCTGTCTTTAGGAAACCATGACCAACTCGGTGGCCTAGGAAAGAAATTTCGCTAAAACCAATATAGGCTTTAGAGGGTTTCGCTGTCAGGTTGTGCTCGCGCAAAGTAGACAGCAATTCATCTAACCCTGAATAGTGATCTTCCCAAGTATCGCTGAAAAGACAGATGTCGTCAAGATATGCAATGACATCTGACCGATAAGATAGGATTCGGCGCATCATGCGTACGAATGTAGCTGGTGCGTTCATAAGACCGAAAGGCATAAAATTCCATTGGAACAAACCTCTAGGTGTTGAAAAAGCCGTGAGAGGTTTGGCGCGTTCAGATAAAGGAACTTGCCAATATCCTTTAGACAAATCAAGTTTAGTAAAAAAATGAGATTTGGAGAGTCGAGTAAGTAGTTCTTCCAGTAAAGGCATAGGTTCAGCATCGAACTTCGTTACCTGATTCAATTTTCGATAGTCAACGCAAAGACGTATGTTATTGTCTTTTTTACGCACAATAACCATCGGCGAAGAATATGCAGAGGTGGATGGTTCGATTATTTTCAAATCTATCATCTCATCCAACTCTTTCTCGACCTGTGCTTGAAAATGTATAGGTATAGGATAAGGTCTAACCCTAAAAGGAGTATGGTCAGTTAGAACAATGTCATGTTCAATGACATTCGTTTGTCCAGGGATGTCAATGAGTACATCCTGAAATGTTTGCAACATAGTTGAAACTTGTCGCTGTTTTCCTAGAGACAAATCAGGAGAGACAGTAACGTTCTTCCATGATTCACTAGAATGAAGTGGGATCATTGGAAGAGGAAGATTTACATCTGAAAAACTTGTTTCCTCATCCTGTATCACGGACAGTGATGAGTAATGACCATGTTGTACTGGAGAATTGTCCGTTGCTTGGAAAATGGGTTGCAAATAATCCGGACGTTCATGGAATTCAGTAAGCATATTGATGTGGAAGGTTTTATGCTTCCCATCAATATCGACAATATAGTCGACATCGGAAATTTTCGATATTATATCGTACGGACCTTTCCAAGAAATAAGTAATCGGTTTTCCCTACAAGGTAGTAATACAAATGCTTTGTCACCAGGACAAAGTTGTCGTAAGCATCTCTTCTTGTTGGCAAATTGCCTTGCCTTCTGTTTCGCAAATTCAGAAGAAGAAGTTGCTAATTTGCATGCTTCGATAATCTTTTGTCTCAACGCGATGACATATTCGTAGGATGACTTTGTGTCATCGTCAATATTGTCAGATGTTATGAGATCGTGAAGCAACGACATAGGGCCGCGCGGACGCGCGCCAAAGACGAGTTCACAGGGAGAAAATCCTGTATGTTCATTGGGTACCTCTCTGTAAGCGAAGAGGGCCGCAGGTAAAACTCTGTCCCAGTCTTGAGGATGATCCTCAGTTATCTTCCCTAGTAAGTTTTTAAGTGTTCTATTAAGGCGTTCGACCATACCATTAGACATTGGATGGTAGATACTACTTAAAGATCTATCTATCTGCAGAGTAGACATTACTTGAGACATGGTATCTGATATTAGTTGGGTGCCATGGTCTGACAATATCTCTCCGGGGAAACCCAAACGAGAAAATATAAGCCAAAGAGCATCTGCAATATCAGCAGTAGTAATGCTCTTCAGAGGAATAGCCTCTGGCCAACGTGTGCACATATCAACACATGTCAAGATAAACTGATGTCCTCTGGCAGACTTGATCTTAAATGGACCAATAATGTCTATGGCCATTTTTTGAAACGGCCGAATAAGAATGTCCGCCGCCTGAATGGGTGCAGCATGCCGTGGACCTTTGGATTTAACTTCCTGACATACTTTACAAGATCGACAATAAATCCGTATGTCCTTGTTTACCAATGGCCAAAAGAAAGCCGCAAGGACTCTTGACTTAGTACGGGAAAAACCCATGTGTCCAGCACACTGAGAGTCGTGAGCGTGCTGCAAAATTTTAACTCTCAAATTCTTGGGAACCAGGATTTGAGAATGACTTGACGTAATGGAGTCTTGAACCATACGTACAAGTACGCCATTCTTCTTTGTAATCCACGATTTACGACTTGTGTCTTTATTCGGATCACCTTTAGTTGCAAGAATGAAGAATTTCTTCAGAGGGGGATCATCTTCTTGCTGTTTTATAAACGAGTCACGAGAAATTACCAAGGGATCATCTTGGTTATGCACTTCATTATCTTCAGTAGATGAAGTTTGAGGCATATTAAGAGCCTGAGCTCTAGTGACTACAGCGTTAGCAATCTGCATGTTTTGCCTTTCCCACGCGGAAATTTGTTGCGGAGTGCATTCTTTGACTCCATGAATGCGACCGATGATGAAGTCAGCGATCGGATTCGGAAGAAGCCTTCGTGTACATCTCCTGTAAAGAAAGGAGTAGCAATCCTAATGATAGCAGTAGAGTATTTCTCTAATATGCCGCCAAATGTTACACATTTGACTACTTGTCCAGTGGCACGGGAAGGATCTACGAGTGACTGCCTAACACCAATTGTGGTGCATCCAGAATCAAATAGCACAGAGACTGGATTGTTATTCACTAAACCCTTATGTAAGACAAGAGAACCTCTTCCATCATGCGCGACTGATGCCGGAAGAGCAGACAGAGGATGGCCACAGCTTAAAGTAGACACTGTGGTTGGCTCAAATAACGTTTTGCATTGGGGGCACTGAGATGCTCTCCCAAAATCAAAAGCGGCACATGCCATATTACTAGCATCATTATTATCTTTACTCTGTTTATAGGCTTCATGGGACTCTTGTTGTGCAGACTTTGCCTGAAAATGTGGTTTATGTCTTTTGTTTTGAGACCTACCTCGGTTATTATCACCTCTGTAGTTATTGTTACCTCTATTGTAACCCCTATTTCGGTTTGAGTCATAGTTCCCTTGGTTACCATTATCATATTCATTATAATGAGTATCTCTGTAATTATGATCTTGTTGACTCCAAGACGGATAACCCTGATAGTTTCTATAATTACTTCCTCTACGGAAATTCCTATAATTATGACCACCCCTGTATCGAGAGCTATCAGCTCGTCTCCAGTTCTTTGAAGAAGAACCCTGAAATGATTGGTTACCTTGGTTTTGATAACTATTATGGTTACCTTTTTTATCAAATCTGTTTTGAGGTCCCTGAAATCTGTGTGAATAATTGGGATTGTATGGTGTTGCTGAAGCAACTGGCATACCCTCCTTAATCTTAATGTTGCCAAAAGTCACGTCGGGGTGTGCAGTGACATATTGGGAACAATATTCTTCCATTTCTTTTAGAGATTTGGGTTTACGCTCATGTATAAATTCGAGGAATGGTTTGTTAACACATGACATAATCTTATCTCTGAGCAACAAATCCATAAGTCCTTCATACGTTTTTTCTGTTTTGGAAAGCTCAATCCAACGATCAACTGTGAGACGTGCCTTTGCAGTGAATTCTGAGAATTCTACACCTGTCTCAGACACCATCGTCTTAAACAAAAGGCGATAGCCTTCCTCACTTAGCTGGTATTTTTTTATCAAAGCCGCCCTAATGACATCATAATTATCCTTATCTGCTTCTCCTACAAGGCATAATCTAGTCAAAGATTCACCTTTCAAGTTTTCTGCTAATTGATTAGCGTATTGTGATTTATCCACATTATGTGTACGGCAAGAACGTTCAAATCTTTCCAGCCAGAATGTAATATCGTCACTGGACTGATTGAACGGTGGAACCTTAACCTTGTAAGTAGAAGGTTTACCATTACCACTAGATGCCTGATTAACATTACTCATACTTGTCAATCTCAATTTCTCCAACTCAAATTCATGTTCTCTTATTGCTTTTTTTTCTTCAGCCTCTCTGTCTAATCTTTTTTGTTCAGCTTCCCTGTCTAATCTTTTTTGTTCAGCAGCAGCTTCTCTTTCTAATTTTTTTTGTTCAGCTTCACTGTCTAATCTTTTTTGTTCAGCAGCAGCTTCTCTTTCTAATTTCTTTTGTTCAGCTTCAAATCTCCTTTGCTCCACCTGCATCTGCAATTTCTTTTGTTCAGCAGCAGCCTCAGCTTCTCTTTCTAATCTTTTCTCTTCAGCCAGAGCTTTTCTCTCTTCTGCAGCAGCTTTTCTCTCCTCAGCAGCTAATGCTTTGTCATATTGAGCAACAGCCCATTCTTCTAATTGTTGACCAGTTTTATCAAGGGATTTCCCTTGTGTAATGAAGTATTCTAATGTAGACATGATGTCTAACAATAATACTAATCACTTGACCCAATAATAATACCACAAGTTCTTAATGACTTGCTTAATCAGTACACTATCCCAATATCTGTGGGTCACAAGCCTTAATAAGGTCTTGTATAACAGTAATAATAATCAAGTACTGGTTTATACCATAATCCAAGTGCCGTGCACAGGCAATTGTGTCTTATGAAATATACCTATATAAAACATATGTCAACCAACAGAATACATAAAGTACAAATAGGACTGACAATACGAAAACGTTTGCAGAAATCAAAATAAATCAAATAGGGAAATCAATGAAAATAATCACTGAATCTGCAAAGGATAACAACACAAATGACGTCACAGTATATGAATATAAATTGTGAATAGAACTGAAAGATAGAAAAGGGTAGACCAACAAATTACAAACAATTCAAAACAAAACTAAAGAACAAAGAAATATTACAAAAATAACAATAATTACAGTCTTCACAGCTAACACAAATAGCAACTAGTTGTTGCAAGCAAATTTTCAATCAAGAAAATTGCACCTATAGAAAACGCCCACAACGGACCCTCTATGACGTGGGATATTCTGTTGTGAGGACGCCGCCCAACCTTAAACACAACCCACTGACATATAAACTAACATACTATACAAACAAATAACATGTAACATATCATAAATACATGTATCATGTGTGTAATGTGTTGCAAAATAGGCTCAGTTTTACAGTAATGGCAAAGTTATTCTTGTAAAATAAATAAACTGCCACTTTATTGAAATATATATATTCTGGCCTTAAATATTAAAGTTCATATATAGCAAACAAGAAGATCCATCGATGAAAATAGGACTTCTTAGTTCAATAATACTGTCTTCCTGTAAACATTGACAAGAATTGATCCAACTGTTCTGTGAAACTCTGTAATGTCTAATGTACAAATGTCAACAACGCTGACCTACATACTGCATTCACTTGACAGGTCACGTGACGAAGTGTTGACAAAGAGCAAACCAATACTGCAAGTGTGTCGTATTAGCCACAGGGAACGGTCTGGTATCGGTAATCTGTTGACTTCTGAACTTCTGCGAGGTCAAACCCAGAAAGCTGGTCCACCAGTTGATAAGTCCCTGGTGTTCTGATTACAACCTCTTGTAATGGGTATAGTGGCCACCGCTGTAAAGATATTTCGGGTCACTGTAAAAGATCGGTGTTGTTTGCTCCACTGTAGTGTACACAAACCAGTGCTACGATCCCAGCAATCAGTGGTGTTAATGATGGGTGTGTGCTGGAAGACAGAGGTCAGCAACGACTGTGTACCTTTACTAAAGTTTAATTGGACGTACACACTCGACAGCACAGATGGTGACAAATCACAGGTTGGCATAATACATCATGGTACAGTGGATAAATGGTCTTGCAATGTTATGTTACATGGGCACTCATGTAGAATAATAGTATAATGGACTGTCAGTAGCCAAGCACTCAGTATTGCCCATATATATATATATCAACTGAGTTTACTGACAAAGCACGTCAGATTATAAACAATATCCAAGATGGCTTCTAGACCTAATCTCGTCTAGCGAAGATTCCTTAACATAATGTCCAGCACAGATTTTTCCATATAATTATATTGAACCGCTAGCAATGGGTTCTCATGTGTAGCAGTGATCCCTGGACTAATCAAGCGATAATACGGGCATACCTTTTCTCTTCTTGAAAGTCACTACATGTTTGGTTCCAAGATGGCTTCACTCGTGAGCTGTCACTCACGTTTGGATACAGATAATGAATCTGTCCTAAAGTTAGTCATTCATTAAACATTTCATTGCTCTGTAGATTTGATCATGAACAATTGACTGCATTCTACAGGATATAGTGCTGCTAGGAATCAGAATCTTTTTTTTTATCTAGTTAGAGGTATTCTCTCAGACGGACAAATCATCCCTATCGAAAAACGGTGGCTTCGTACGAGAGTTCAAAAGAGTATCTTTATTACCTTGGTTTTCAGAAATATGATTTTGCCATTCCTTGGCAATAAGAATGAACACTGGGGTAAAGCATACACGATAGGTCTAGACGACTATCACTTTCCCCAAAAACCACTGAGATCACTTTTTTCCCGGCATCAAGCCGACATAGAAAAACACAGCCCATCATCAGGGCGAAGCCAAAACACACCTCTCTCGCGACACATCCGCCGAACAGCCTTTTACCTCTCTAGAGACAATAGAACATATAGTTCGACTTAGATATGTAAAGATATACAGATATAAGACAGATTCGTCCTACACAGACAAACAATACACATAAATTCAGGCCATAGATATTCTGAAGCAAGAACAATCTATTACTACCCAAACAAAGAATAAATCGCAGTAAAACTGGATTCATCCGCGGAGTTCGATCGAAAGAGACGGCACAACTTTCAAGGGAAGTAACTCAATAATGACTTTCCCTTAAGCACTAAAAAATATCTATTTTGTTTACAAAATATTTGCGAACATAACAAGTATACCAATGTATAATATTGTAAGATATCAAAGACTGCACGTAACAGACGACCAAGACAATTATGACATGCTAAAGCAGGCTTTGTTATTGAGATATGAAAAGAATGGTGAATTTTATCGTAAGAAGTTTAGAAGTGCCAAACTGTTGTCTGGGGAGACATACCACCAATTCTCTGCCAGACTGGAAACCTATTTGGAGAAATGGACTGCTCTGGGGAAGACCCAAGATCTCAAAGAAATGATCATGATAGAGCAATTAAGAGAGTCCATGGCTCCAGACCTGAGAAAATTTCTCATGGAACAAGGTGCAGAGAGGTTGGGGGAGGTTTTGAATGTCGCTGAGAGGTATCAGGCAGCCCAGGCAGAGGTAAGTGGCTCTAAAAAGAAACATATGGAAAATTTTAAAGTGCCACAGCACTTTAATAAATTTGATACCAGAGAACAAGGTAATAAAGGTAGGACAAATTTTGATAGGCCACGAAATGATTATCGTGATAGAAACTCACAGTTCAATGACCAAAAATATAATGAAAGAAAACCTTTTAACCCAGGAAAGAGGTGGTGCAAATGGTGTAAGAAAGACAACCATAACACCGATTTTTGTAAAAGGAAACCTTCAAACATTGCTGCAATGAAATCGGGGAACCAGAGATTAAAGGTTAATCCTAATGGACAGCAGGAACCTTATCACCCCCCAGTTTGTGAGGATGTTATTTGTCATGGGGTCACCATAAGGTGCCTTTATGATACAGGTTTGGATTATGATTCAGTTGTGAAGTCTAGCCTAGTGGACCCAAGTCAGTATACCACAGAAACAGTGGAAATACAAGGGGCGACTAAGGACATACCACTCATGACACTTCCCATCGCAAGGATAACGGTGAAAACTCGCTATGTGGAAGGAGAAATCAGAGCAGCAGTGATAGATGAACCAATCTACTCTCTGATATTGGGGTGTAGATACGTCTTCTTGGGGAATCCCGAGAGACCTGGGATCATGGCGACAGTGCAGACCAGGTCACAGTCAAAGGAGGAAGAAGGTGAACCTATAAATGCTCATCCAGAAGAGATGAGGAAGGCGCAGGCTGAGGATAGGACACTCAAGCCATGTTTTAAAAAATTGCCCAAATGCCACACACCTCCAACCAAGGGAGAGTATTTTATGAGGAACAAAGCATTATACAGGAAGACAGGAACTAGATCCACTGGTCACGGACAGTTGGTTCTTCCCAAGGCATATAGGGCAAATTTAATAAGGAGCTTACATGTTGGAAAAGATGGTGACCATGAGAAAGTAGGTACCATCTGCCAAAAGGTTGCTCGAAAATACTATTGGCCCGACGTAAATGTCGACATTGAGAACTTTGTAGAAGCATGTGGCGTATGTCATGAGGGAACACCCACAAAGGGAAAAATGTGCGGGACCTAGAAACGCCACGGGGCAAACTTAGGCCTGGAAGGAAAAATATTTATAATAAAGTAGACAAAGTGGAATGGGAGCCCCCTTTTCACACCCAGTCTTCACTTGAATGTATTAACATGGCCACTATGCGACGAGTACAAAGAGTAATTTTACCCCAGAATAAGCTGACAATCCCTCGGTCAGCATTATATAAACTGGAGGAAACTAAACGAGAGCGAAGATCTCTCACAAGTAATCTAAAGTGGGGTGACAAACCCAAGAAAAAAATTGGTAGTGGTCGATTTGTGAGTGATGATTCTAGGAAGAAAAGTCCTCACTATAATGCTTCTAATGGAAAGGACCCGACGGGTGCCATGAAAAATAAGTATGAAAAATTAAAAGTCCAGATGTAACATTATTAAGGACCTGGACAGATGAGAAAGCAGAAGAGACTGTTACCTCATCATATCAATATGTGAACGAGCTGACCACTCGTCTGAAAGCTGGATGGAAACTGGCAAATGATAATTTGAGACAAGCCAGGAAGAAAGATGCAGCGTATTTTAATAGGAAAGCAAAGGACAGAGAATTAGCTGTGGGAGAGAAAGTGCTTCTTCTACTACCCGGCAGCCAGAATAAGTTGCAAATTGGATGGCAAGGTCCATATACGGTTCTAGAGAAGGTGTCTAGAACAAACTATAAAATTGACAAAAAGGAGAAGGCATTGAAAGAGGAAATAGATTATTTGTTGAAAGAAGGGATTATTTCACACAGTGAATCTTCTTTTAGCTCTAGTGCAGTTTTGTTGAGGAAACCGTCTGGGGAACATAGACTGTGCATAGATTACAGGAAACTGAATGCTGTCACGGAAGGACAAGTGGATCCATTACCGGACACAAAACAGTTATTTGCCAGATTGAACAAGGCAAAATACTTTTCGAAGGTGGATCTTAGCAAAGGCTATTACCAGATTCCAGTGAAGCCTGAAGTTAGACTTTATTTAGCTTTTAGCACCTCGGAAGGACATTATGAATTCAACATGCTACCATTCGGATTGAAAAATGCTCCGAGTGTATTTTCTAGGATGATGCGCAAATTGTTGGATCCCTTGAATAATCCAAGTATCACAAATTTCATGGATGATATTCTCGTCGCCACGGAAACATTTGAAGAACACATTAACTCTCTGAATATGTTATTTGATAGGCTCAGAGAAGCGAACTTAACTGCTAGACCAACAAAATGTTGTATTGGATGCAAAGAGTTGGAATTCTTGGGACATATTGTATATCAGGGTAACATGACCCCTGACCCCAAGAACTTGGAAAAACTGCAGAGAGCACCTAGACCGCAAACAAAAAAGACGTGCGATCATTCGTGTCGTTATGTGGGTTTTACCAAAAATATATCAAAAATGTTAACTCAATAAGTGCTCCTCTGACGGATCTGACTCGCAAGAAAAATCCAGATAAAATTGTTTGGTCAGCGCAATGTGAATTGGCATTTCAAGAGTTAAAGGAAAAACTCACTAGCAAGCCTATTCTCAAATTACCTGATTTGACTCATGACTTTGTGGTGAGAACAGATGCAAGCAATGTAGGCTTGGGGGCGGCTCTGTTGCAAAGGTCCTCTTCACCCAATGGGGAACTAAACCCAGTCGCTTATGCAAGCCGCAAGTTGAACAAAGCGGAACAAGGATATTCCACAAGCAAAAAAGAATGTTTAGCGTTAATCTGGGCAATAAAAAAGTTCCAAATCTATCTGTATGGTAGGACTTGTGTGGTCCAGACAGATCACCAGCCTCTCGTGTTCTTATCTCAGGCCAAGCATGAAAATGCAAGATTGTTAAGATGGTCTTTATTGTTGCAACCATATCAGTATAATATTGAATATATCCCGGGGTCACAGAATGTCGGTGCAGATTTCCTCAGTAGGCACCCCTGTGATCAAAATTAGAATAGTTGGCAGGCGGGAGGAGTTAATTTTATCTATGTGTATCACTGGTTTTGAAACTTGCATTGGTGCATGTTCTCAGGTGGGGAGATGTGTGGTGAAATTACAGTGATGCAACGTTAAAATTCCTCCATTTTTAAAGATAATAGGTAAAATAACATGTAGGGATAAAAATATAGGTAAGGTACGATGATACATTCTCGCCCACGCCAGCGTTTTTTAGCGCCATTGAAACTAACTAGTTAGAACATGCAGACAAACGGTTTATCCTTTTAGACGGGGTAGAAACAGAGGTAAAAGAAAAAAAAATATGACGGTCCGAACACGTGTTTGAATCTAAAGTCTAAAAGACGCAATTTGTAGTTTTTTAAGAAAAAAATTACGCCACTAGTTGACACAATGTAAGGAATTGGAAGAAAAACGACCTTAGCTCTTGTTAGAAACAGACGTAGCTTGGACGTTTTACGGTAATTAGTCGTTTTAGTTTGAATATAGCGGCAAACGCCGTACACGAAGGTTCAAAAACAAATTTCAAAACTAACCTTGAAAAAAGTAGGTTTTTTCTTAATAATAAGTTTAGGAGAATAAAAACTAGCTAGTTTGATAGCCCATCTTTATCTGATAAATAATATACTTTTAATTACACAGACGGACAGATAACACGGAAGATATTGACGAAAGACTGTATTGTTCACTACAGACTAGCAGACAGTTTTTTGTGCATATTTTCACTAAAGTTACATTTTGACGTCCTTGAGACTAAAAATGCAAAAACAAACTGCAGGTGGACTAGGGGCAGGGTAGGAGGCTAGTAGCTAAAAATAACTTAGCATAGAATCTTAGAAGTAGGGGGAGACAAAATTTTGTGTAGTTTTTTTCTTGTAGTTTCGTCCAAAAACAAGTGTAATTTTGGGAAAAACCAAGTTGGGACGGACAGACCGACAGAAAAATACTACACACTAGACTGAGACTGGACCGAAATTGGACATTTGTAGTTTGAATATTTGAAAGGTAAAGGGGAAGTCCGCTGATTGGACAGAAGCTTTTATATTATAGAAAGAAAGACGCCCGCTAGTGCCATTTTGAAGAAGACTGTCCATTTACACAGTTCGTTAATGCTAGAGGTGTGATTTCCAGGAAATATTAAATATTATCAGTGGGACGCCCTAATCTAGCCAGCAGCTCAGCTGAGTTTTGCTAGTACAACGTAATTGTGTTCTCAATTTTGAATTGTGAGTTTCTGGTCTGGCACTACACTAGTGTCAGATGCTTGTGAAGAGATCTATGAGTGGATGATTTGGAAGCCCACCATTTTACTCCAGCTACTGTGAGGAGTGAGCCACTTGAATTCTTTACTGCATCGTCACAGGCCAGATAAGTGAAAACCTGGCCTGCTGTGGATTCATCAAACTTGTCCACAATAAATAAAGAAATAAAATCTTGTTGTATAAACACTATAACTCAGTCCATATTTCACAGACAATGAACATTATATAAACAGAGATTGGGCATGATGACACCACCCCAACTAGACATCCAGTGCTAGTTTTCCAAAGACTCTGTAGTTAGTATTAATATTAACCAATGTAACAATATATTTATGTATACAATTTTCATTTGATTATTCAATATATATATATATGCACTTTTATTGATAAATACATATTGTTTCATACGTCCTGACCAGAAGAAACATTTGGTTCAGGACAAAATAAATTCAAAAAATTGTAAAATCTAAACTTCTAAAGCCAGTGTTAGTTAATTTGATCATAGAGCTTATTATTATTATTAGACTTAGTGTTTACTACATGTGTGTGTCTGTGTATTCAATTACCTACACATCACATTTCATTACCCTAGACATTAAACGTAGCTAACATACATAATAGTAGAATAAGTCTGTTTGAGGTCGTAAGTGGTAGCAGAAAGGCATTCTGTAACTCACATAAACTTTTATCTTTAGGAGCCTTCACAGCTGACCTCATCCAGTACACTAGGTAACATAACAACCACGCAATAACATCAAAAACCACTACAGGGTGATGTGGTAAGCATCACGCCGGCCGCCTTAACCTTCCCAGAGTGGTTCTGGTTCCCAATTCATGAGGCTGGGTTGATCCTGCAGCCGCTTGTGGTCTAAAAATCCCATCTCAACTGGGGATCGAACCATGGACCACCGAGCTAGGAAGCCAGTGCACTAACCACTGCGCCACCGAGGCTCCCATATTTTAGAAAAAAGAATACAAGATGTGAATTAGAAACATAAACATGGACACGCAATGTTTTTATTATTTGTATGTTTAAAACTCATCAATCATTGACAAATTTAAGAAATGACTACATGGCTAGTTGACAATGTTAAAACTATGCGTCCTTTTTTTCGTGACTCAGTTTTCGCCACCTGCATGATGTCCACCACATAACCGAGACTTCATAAGTGAAGCTGTGTCTCATTATTTCATTGTCGTATCAATGACCAGAGCGTCGGATTGGCAGACTAGTTAGAGATGTTGTCCTTGCGGCGGAGTTAAAGCTTTCCGGGAAAGAAACCTGGTACCAACACGCTCCAGTTTACCCAGCTGTAAATTTGTACCTGGCTCTGCTCTTGAGTTAGGGAAGGGAAAGGCAGCGAGAAAGGGAACCTGTGACCCCACTTCATAAAGCTGGACCTAGTATATTGAAGTCTATAACACTTCACTCCCCTATGGAGGTATCTGCTATTGGATTATCGTTACCTTTATCGATCAATCAATCAATCAATCAATCAATCAATCAATCAATCAATCAATCAATCCATACCCTTTAGCTCCTCAAGGACATAATCCTTCAACAAAAACATGCTAAGTCTTCCTGTCCCGTGCCATCCGCTCAAGTTCTTTTCCATGTTTTCCTTATCATTTTCACTTCTGTATCTAGCTCTCTTCTCCATGTAATTTTGCTCTACCTCTGCATCTCTTTCCCTGTGGATTCCAGAACAAGGACTGCCTTGTAATGCTATCAACAGGTTTCCCCAATGTGTGTCCTATCCATCGCCAGCGTCTTTTTCTCAACTCTTGTTCCACTGACACTTGTCTGGCTCTTGTCATCAATTCCACATTTGTGACTTTGTCATACCATTTCAGTCCTTATATTCTTCGCAGTCCGTTTAGAAAATTTTGTAGCCATTTGGTTGTTTTTTTTGTTGTTGTTGTTCTCCATGACTCAGAGCCATACAATAGGATTGACTTGACATGTGATTCTTATTTTCGTGTTGGACTTGATTTCTCTTGTTCTCCATTTGCTTCCCAATGCAATGAAATATCCTCTTGCTTTTTGTATTCTTAGATATCACTGTCTCTCCCTCCAACGTTGTCTGTATTGCTGCCAAGATATGTGTACGATTCTACATCTTTTAGTGGTGTATCTTCAAGTTCGACCATGTTATCATTTCTCGCATTTATTCTCATTATTCTGTGTATTTTCAGACCCACTTGTTGTGACCTCTCATCAAGTATTTTTATTTTGTCTTGCATCTGGTTATACATATGGGACAGAAGAGCCAAGTCATCTGCAAAATCCAGATCATCAAGCTGTTTAGTCAGATTCCATTGAATTTGATTTCTGTTGTGAGACGTCGATGTTTTCATTACCCAATCTATTGGTAGTTAGAAAAGAAATGGAGACAAGAGGCATCCCTATCGCACTGCCGTTCTAATCCTAAAAGGTTCTGTAAGTTGTCCTTCATGAAGAACTCTGCATGTCATGCCTTCATAGATCTTCTTTATTAAGTTAGTGATCTTCGTGGGAATTTCATAATGACTCATCAATTTCCAGAGAGATGCTCTATCGAGACGGTCAAATGCTTTTTTCACAGTCCACAAATCCGATGTATAGCGGTAAATTGCATTCAAGGCTTTGTTCCACTATTATTCTCAGTGAGACTATCTGGTCTGTACAGGATCTGTTTCATCAAAAACCTGCGTGTTCATCTCTCAGTTGCTTGTCTATGGACTCTTTTAATCTCTCAATGATGATTCTGTTTAATATTTTTCCCGGCACTGATAGTAAAATTTTTCTTCTATAATTTGTGCACTCTTGTAAATTTCCTTTCTTAGGCAACTTGACCAGATTGTCACAGAACATCTGAACATGCTCTTTTGTGTGATCTCACACCTTCAGCCCTCCAGCAGTATAATTTCTTCTTCATTTTTCTCTCCGATCGCTTATTATTTGGCTTTATTTTGCCCTTTCATTCCATATTTTTCTCTATGCTGAATCTAGTAGGGTGAAGTCTCTAACTCTCTACTCCCCTACAGACGTATCTGCTTTACACGCAGAATTGTTTACGTTCCGCAAGGTAAATGCGATAATACCAGGTAATTATACCGGTCATACGCTTATCTATTCTCTCAGTCTGACCACCTTTTGAAACGCGTCGGTCCAACATTGGACCCCAGGTGACAAGCTGATGACGGTGTTTACACAAGACTGTAAAGCGCTCGATCGATGAAAAGAACCAGATTATTTGGCTGGGGTTGCGACGACCGTGTCTGTTTGTCTGGCAGATTACAAAGGTGGCAGATACGTTTATCGCCTTTGCGGGACCATTCCTAGTGGTTTTTAAAGATAATCTGTCTGCGTAGACATCTTGGCGGAAGACATTACGCAAGGCAAACATGGTCACATGTTGTCTGTGAGAGTGCACACGATGTCCCAGAAATATTACGTCTTATTATAAAGAGGTCACGCGTTGGAATATTAAATTTAATATTTTAAACTCGCGGGGGAGATTATGAATTTAAACACCCCAACCCACGTAGTGCGAAAAGAGCTTACGATTGGATTGAAGTGAGAGCCGGAATATACAATGAATCTCATTGGCAACTTAGCCAAGAAGTACAATCTGTGATTTGAACTGGAAACTGAAAATAAAATCTAGCGAACTCAGAGACATAGAACAAACAGCTTCGCAACTTCAAAACGAGCATCTCCCAAAAAGCCAGAAAGAGAAGGATCGGACCTAGAATTTCATACTTATAAGTGACAGATCGAAGTATTTGGGTAACTTAAAACCTTAAAAAAAAAGCCCGCCGTTATAAATATAGAGACTGAAAAACTTGAGGGACCAGGACTTTAAATATCAAGACTGGAAACATAGGAATTGGATCATCTGTCATCAGAGAAACTTTCCCAGACCAAGTGTATCGCAGAACACCAGTCGAAGAGGAATTACTAGTTTCCCAGGCCAAGTGTATCGCAGAACACCCGTCATGAGAAGAGATTCAAAATTTATCAGACGAAGTTTATTCAAGAGCATATGCACCGAAATTGCTCGTGTCAATCCGAAACCTGTGCGAGGAGATTGTGTATAACCCAAAATCTTGGGGTAAGTTGTGAACATTTATGTTAAAAATGTGAATTTGAGATGTGTTTCTTGCTTAGTGGTTATATGAGGCTGGCAACCTCAACAAATGAAACTAGTATATTCGTAAACCACTACAGCAGACGCTGGTGATTGTTTCTGGCTAGTAGTGCGGAAAACCCGACAGCAGAAATGACACCAGACTACGACTGGAGCAGTGATGAGTGATGATTAAATTGCATGTGCCTCAAGTGTAGCATATCATTTTGTGAGATACATGTAACTTGTTAATGTTAGTTCAGGCACAAATCATTATTCACGCTGTCCAGACACATTTTGTCAGTTAATACCCAGAGGAATAGTGGTGATTTCTATTCATCTTTCCTGAGTTACACTGTGCATACTCAAGAATTTAATTCTTCTGAGAGATTAACATTAGTGGGTGCACAACGAGAAGATGCGCCTGTTAAGCTTCCAACTAAATGTACTTAGCAGAGGCATATATTTGTCTAATTTCCCAAAAGTTCGTGGTACAAGACTACTTGTGGTTACACGCTATCGGACGGTTCGAAGTACTGAAGTTACTACGCCACTCGTGTGAGAGAAGTACACTCATCACCAAGAAGTGACGAAAACCACGGCGACAGGCCTCCCTAGAGTTAAGTTTTCTTTTAAAAAACGCGAAAGCAACGGACTCTTTGATAAATACTCACCTACGTCTCAGTGAAGAAAACTTGTATTTACAGCACAATGTCACCAATCTTTCCATATTTATATTAACTGTTAAAGACTAATTCATTATTAAAATTGTTACATGTTGTTCTAAAACTAAAAATCATAGCCGCTTCAGTTTTATATGTGCGAAAACGAACGTTTGAGCAAGATTATTTAAAACATACATCTATATATACATATATATATATTTACATGTATAGAGCCATTACTTATAAGAGGATATCCGCTGAATTAACTCAGCTGGGGGGCTTGAACGGGCTTAAAACCATTGCTAAAATCTTTCACAAAAGGCGACGGACAGATTATACGTTAACCATTGCTCAGTGCTATGCCGATGGTTCTTGACTTCTGAATTATCTTGGGATGCTCCTTTCGGATAGAAACGTCATTACACTTCTATCTACATCTCTGCCAACAGTAATCTTGTGCGAAGGTAAACACCTTTGACGACTCAGATTAGATACTCTTGAGTTTTGGTCATTGTCGGACCACTACTGCAAAGCAGGGAAGGCAATCCGTGTCACAGATAACCTTCCTTCCATTCTGCTGGCATTTCCTCTCTCTCCCTGACTTTGCCAAGTAGTTTGCATAATATCTCTGTAGAGGTATCAATATCTGTTTTTTGATGGCCTCTGCTGGAATGCCATCTGGACCAGCTGCTTTTATATCTTTCATCTTTCAGAAGCTTTATGGCTTTCTTTATTTCTTCTCTACTTGATCGTTCACAGCCGATTTGTTGCTCCTCTTCTGCTGGCTGGATGTCTGGGGGATTAAATGGAGGTGGTCTATTAGGATGTTCCTCAAAATGTTCTGTCCATCGCTTCATTTGTTCTTGTATATTATTAAACAATTTTCCATTCTTGTCTTTGATGAGGCCATTTGCTTGCTTATATGTCCCTGCTTATATTTCTCTGTTAACATTTATCGATGACCCACCTGAAATAGTTTGCTTGATATGTCTGGCTGAAACCTAAGCAACAATCGCATCAGCTTTTCTGGAAAAAAAATGAAAACGCTCACGCATCCCTATGTAATTTGAATGAAAGCTATATTGAACACCGATTACAAGAACACACATGTTTTTCAATTTTTTCATCGTGCATTATGGGAAGTACATTTATCACAATACCACGTCACATTCAGACCTTGTAGCTATCGTATGTATCAAATATGACTGAGACAACAACCAACGAAGTGGAACACGCGACAGTCAACAGACACTTTTCAGTTCTAAATGAAATGCTAGATCTTATTTAATTAGCCGGCTTCCGGCTCTCTGCTAAGAGCAAACTGTAGTGGTGGTTCTGTGCTCTACCGGGCGCGAAAAAGGATATGAATTAATAATTGAATGAGGGAAGTAAAATGAAGAGTCTTAAATATTTCTTTGCTATAATAAAGTTTCCTTTGACGGTGAAAAGAGAGAATCGATCTGGAAATCGATGATGCATTAATATTATTGTTTTTCAAGTCTTCTAAAACAAGCATAAAAAAAGAAAGGCTTTGATCAGTTTTCCAATTGAGGACTCTTTAAGATATTTTGTAGTATTTCAAATTACTTTTTAATTAAAAGATACAACGTTTATGACTTTCAAATAAGATAAGCGAGTGTGCCTTCTGTATTGGTTCGTGTGTGTATATACCTACGTGTATGTGTGTAATTACGTAGCAATAACTTTGAATCACGTGTTTGTAATTTGTCTGTGATCTTATACGTTTAAAAAAAAATCTGGTTTGTTTTTAGTCTTTAAAGAGGACGAGGTAACATGATAAAATAACATTAGAAAGTCATTCAATTGACTATAATTTCTAGAGTAAAGAACCGTAATGCATGTAAGGGCAATAACTTCCACCTCATCTAATCAGTCTGATCTGATTGGAGAGTTATGCGACGTTATGAAATATTACGAGCTATAATTACCGTTCTTCAATTAGTCTTATCATATAAATCGTTTCTTCAGAATATTTACACATTTGGTACTAAGAAATTTTCAGTTAATGTTGTGTGAAATAAGTCCTACACTTATAAAAGGAACACAGAAAAAGTTACATTTCGCCCTACTGGGCAGTGTGGTAGGGGGCGGTTAAAGGGGGTTAGGCATTGAGCTAGGTACCCCTTCCTATAGAAACTTAAAACTGGGTGGACGCGTGGAGGGGAGGCTAAAAGCGGACGTAAAGGAGATGGATGGACATGAAGGGACCTCGTTGAATGTGGCGTGAGGTGGGAGCAGAGGCGAATCTACTACGAAGCTTAGTCCAATACGTTTCTTTCTTATCCCTAACACTTTTTTCTTAAAAAAGGTGCTCCTTTAAGAGTTCACTTCAAGGCACCCAAAATGTAGAGCCGCCACTGGGTGGGAAGTCTTGTCGTGAGTTTGTTCGAGGGCTATGCTTCACGGGGATTGGAACGGTGATGAATGAATGAAGTGAAGCGAAATTATTAAGATTTCTCGCACATACCAACAGAGCTTTGTACCAGGTTTGGAAATGGAAAAAACCCAAGAGAGTCAACAACAATTACAGTCATTTAATAAAGGACGAAGATAAAGATAAAGAAACCTCATTACCTCGACAAGCTGACCACATGACCTGGAAAGAATACCTCTCAAGAACATAAAATAAAAAAAATAATAAAAATAATTGGAGACGCAGACGTAAAACACTGTAAAAATAAGAAATCTGGTAGCCCCTCTCTCTTCATTTAGACATTCTCATATATTTTCACTCATACCTTCACTTAGGCATTTACACAACCTTCGCAGAGACATTTACACAACCCTCACATAGACATTCACATAACTTTCATATACACCTTCACAAAAGACGGTGTCAGTAAGGTCTAAACTTGACGACTTATGGACCACATTATCTCATATTGTTTATTCAGTCTGTCATAACTCAAGGGCCCCTTGACGCCAAGACCTGTGTTCCTTATTCGGATATCCGGAATTAATGAGCCAAAACACTGACTTACCTAAGGGAATGCCTCGGGTGTCACAGAATTTTGATCGATCTCTTGTCCACTCCGGCAGTATTTAGAGACATTTTTGTGTGTACTAAATTACGTGCATTCTCTAGTGGTCAGCGCATTTCCTTTCCCCACTTTCTCTCAGGTATTAGCCATTTTTCTAGTATGTTTTACACCCCCTTCGGTGATAATTCGTCATGTTTGCTTTAAGCATCTCGGCTTTGCTAAGGTTAAGAATAGGTAAAAATCCAGATGGGCCGGTCAGTTTTCGCATAGTGACCGAGCGTTGTGTTTACCTAAGGCGTGCCGGGCGATAAATCATCCGCTTGCGGACAGGCTACAGACGCGCACTTGACAGTCGGAATGTTGTAATAAGCTTCCGGCATAATTATTACGAAGACATTACTTCTGATAATATAGGGAGTAGTATTTGTAATCATTGACGAGAATATTCGAATGTAACGATTGCCATATACAGAAGACGTGACCTTTACTATCACACGCATAATTCTTATGAGGAAATTTTATTATAAACCCCATCCTAAACACGCATGTTTGAAACTATTGGCTGGCACTCGAGAGGTAAGCACAACATTTCCTATTGGGACCTGGTCTAATAGTAAAAAACACGTGCCATGAACGTTTATAGCACTGTGAAAATTTACCTCGTCGAGAAAACAAACAGGCCTGCCAGAGTTAAGAAAAAAATCAGAATTCATTTATCGGACCGGACTTATTATAACCTCTTAAGGACTTAAAAGCCCAGGAAAACTCTACTATTATTAGCAAGGAAAACCGGAATCTGAGGAATCTGAAACACGGAGTCAAAGTGGGAACTTATTATAAAGTAACAACTCCAGAACACGGGGAGCCGTGTTAGCGCAGTGGTTAGTGCACTGGCTTCCTAGCTCGGTGGTCCATGGTTCGGTTCCCAGTTGAGGTGGGATTTTTTACACCGTAAACGGCTCCAGGGTCGACCCAACCTCATGAATTGGGTACCAGAGCAACTCTGGGAAGGTTAAGGTGGCCTGCGTGATGCTGACCACATCACCCTTAGTGTGCCGATGGTCAAGAAAATATGGGTCTAACACCATATTTCCAATATGTCAATGGGCGTGTAACGGGATCCTTTACCGTTACCTTACCAGAATACGTGTAAGAGACATCTTCATTACGTTGCCTTACTCTATCTCTGAGCCAGAAGTCTGTGATCCAAAACTCAATTTGGGGTAAGTTGTATATCTATAATTCTATGTTTTGCATTATTAACACGTGAAATAATATGTATATATTGACATGTGAATGTTAATACGTCAAAAGTGCTACGCGGATGTCCAAGTCATTTGAGACAGGCAGTTCTCAACGAGGGTAAGGTTCTGAGATAGATGTGATGGCGGAATAGGAAGAGGGAGACACATACGTATGTGTCTGAAAACGCAATACTCATGAGGGTATTTTTTCTCCTCTTTTGTGACACTTGTCGGTGGTACCAGCTGAGGGTACTTTCTCAGGAACAAGTGAGTATACGTGCCTGAAGTCGCCATCATCCGACAGGTCTTAGAAACGCAGTACCAGCTCGATAGTTACTCCCTGACACTTCTTGGAACGTGCTACAACTTTCAAACGTGACCAGCGACGAATGTGATCCAGTCCTCTATCTGCAAAGAACCAAACATCAGCTGGAGCAGAACCTCATTATCAGCTAAGTAGAAACATAAAAGCTGCCAAGTGAACTCTTACCTAATACTCCATAACATCACTCGATGGTGATTATTGTTTTGTTAAAGAATTATTTAATTTTAAACTGTTAACTATAATTGATTATTAAATTTGAATTCGATGCTCAGCAGTCATTGTATCAGTGCCACAATTACACTCATCAGTAAGTCCTATCTTTAGCTTGTTGAATAGATGGTATCCCAGTCTATTGTGATCTGTGCGAAGTCTGAAGATTACCACTTGGTCACTTCTGCTGAGCTGGTAATACGCGTCATTTTTATTGTGGCCTGAATGTTCTACTTCCCACTTGTGCCTGTACCTGCACTTGATAAAACTCTTGGCCCCTTCATAAGTTATGCTTGTGTCAAGCTAAGGTAACTTTCCCCCTTCCTTTGCCAGTCTGTCTGCCTCTTCATTTCCAGGGATGTTGCAGTGAGAAAGGATCCACTGTATCACAACTCTTTTGAATTGTTCACACAGTTTGTGAAGTGTTACTCGTAGGTCATCCAGGTTGGCATTATTTTGATTCTTCAGCGTTGCAATCGCGGACAGCACATCTCAGAAGATAGCTACTTGTCTCTCTAAGCTCTCTTCTGTTATTATCACTTCTGCTGCAGTTTTTAAGGTCTCTGCCTCTGCTCTAAAGTTACTCGAGAATTTTCTTGTTGCGACTGACAGCTTTTTTTCTAGTGTGCCCATGCTTAAGCTCAGATTGACTTATCCACCTATATCTTCTGTTGCATTTATTGCTGACCCATCTGTGCATGCACGAATCCAGGTGTTTCTTGGATATCCTGAAATTAAAAGGTAAAGTAAGTGCCATAACGAATACTGTCGTACGGAAGTTAAGTGTTAGAGACTTCATCATACTGGGTCTACCTTTATGAGGTTGGATGACCGGTTTTTACCTCGCTGCCTTTGCCTTCCCTAACTTAAGAGCAAAGTCATGAACACATAGACACATGAGTAAACTAGAGCGTGACGATAACAGGTTTCGAATCTGTAACCGTTAGATTTGTTACAAAAAGGTAAACGTTCTAACTGCACTGCCAATTGGTGACTCCTGTCTTAAAATATTCTACTCTAATTTGTCACAACAGTAACACCAGCAACCCGAGAAACAGTTACTGGTTTATTAATTAGCTATTCTACACTGATAAATGGGATATACTTCTCACTGATTGAGATAGATACTAGTTCATAGCTTGCTATTATTTAACCACATCTATTTCTGTCATAAAGTTGACGGCCTGTCTCACGCTTTTCTGGTCACTCTCATATAATCACATTTATTGTTGTCATAAAGTTGACGGCCTGTCTCACGCTTTTCTGGTCACTCTCATATAATCACATTTATTCTTGTCATAAAGTTGACGGCATGTCTCACGCTTCTCTGGTCACTCTCATATAATCACATCTATTCTTGTCATAAAGTTGACGGCATGTCTCGCGCTTCTCTGGTCACTCTCATATAATCACATTTATTCTTGTCATAAAGTTGACGGCCTGTCTCACGCTTTTCTGGTCACTCTCATATAATCACATTTATTCTTGTCATAAAGATGACGGCATGTCTCACGCTTCTCTCGTCACTCTCATATAATCACATCTATTCTTGTCATAAAGTTGACGGCATGTCTCATGCTTCTCTGGTCACCCTCATATAATCACATCTATTCTTGTCATTACGTTGACGGCCTGTCTCACGCTTCTCTGGTCACACTCATATAATCACATTTATTCTTGTCATAAAGTTAACGACCTGTCTCACGCTTCTCTGGTCACTCTCATATAATCACATCTATTCTTGTCATAAAGTTAACGACCTGTCTCAGGCTTCTCTCATCGCCATGGAGTTTCACTCTCAAAGTGTTTCGTGAAGCTCATGTTGTCAATCTGCACCTTCCGTTCTTAATGGACGTTTTTAATGCCTTTCCCACACGGCGCGTGTCTTTCTGTCAGATACTGATGAACAAATGGTATTTGAGTCGAGACTCAGATACCTAGCTGAGCCACAAATGGATAAGGTCCAGTGTGGCTTCCGAGCAAACCGAAGTACTCAAGACTTATACTTCACACTCAGATAGCTGAGTGAAAATACCCCTGAGTATAAAGGTGAGATACATCTGTGTTGCATCTGGAGAAGACGTTTGACAAGGTCCCCTGATGCAAACTTTGGAACTGCTTGGCCAAGAAAAACTAGTTGCCGGTTCTCAGTCTGAAAGTTATCAGATGATCTCATCTTGGTAAAAAGTACTATTCCTCCGTTATATCTGAAACTGGGTATTCTCTGTATTCATAATTATTATCCCTTGATTTTTGTTTTAAAATGTATTGTTATCAAACATAAATACTTTCTGCTTCTTGCGTTTTTCTTACTCATTTTGTCTGCTTGAATTTTATTTTATTTATAAATGTTTTTGATATTTTAACAGATTGTGATATTCAAGTGTTTTAGAGTTTACCTTTGATGTGAGGTTGTTTCTGATATTAACTGATTCCGTATGTAAGATCTATTAAAAGACGCAATGGCCGACCGCTGTGGCCGCAAGATCTTTTAAAAGACGCTGATTTATTTCGTTGTTTCTTTCTATTCTGATATTTTATACTGCCCAGAATTTATCTCGAACGGAAGTAAACACAAAACTGGGCAAATTTCAACAAGCTTCAATGTCTTTTATTTGCGTTTGAAGGGATTTTTTCACATTTATCTTCATCTTTAATCGTGTTTTGTCGTATCGCCATAATGGCCGAAAACACACAGGATATGTTACTAATATGTAAACAGTGAACAAACTGTGTGATCAACCATAACTTTCTTACTTTTCTGTGTTTCTAAATGGATTACCTGCACAAAGAGAGCAGTGAAACTGTATTGTGATAACAATTTATGTTACAAGCCTTACGTAAGTCGAAAATTTTTGTTCAAAATTTCAAGTTATCTTTTTTCCGTGTACATATTATCTGTTATAACATAAACATAACATAAAATTAGCCAGAAAGGCATATGGATTTATATTGTTCATCCAATGTACTTTAATTTGATATATAATATGTTATACTTAACTCATGATTAGACACACATTGTCAGTAAACGTAAATTATGTATGTGTAAATTTTTGGGGCTTAAAAATAATTCCGTCCAGAGCTGAAAATAATTACGTACGGAATCAGTTAAATATAGATAGGCGAACAGTTATAATGTCTTCAGCTTGAGAAAATAAAGATTGTCGTGTATCTGGTGGTTCAGGCGTTCCCATTTTGAGCTTGTTGCCTGAGATCTTAATTTTTTAATCAGTTTAAATTGTTTTGTTTTAATCCAGCTACATACACACAATTGGATTATCTCCGGTGCTACGGAGTTCATGCACTGTGCTGAGATCCTCCTTGTGTGACCTAAGGGAGGAGATCGGAGCACTGATTGAGTAGTTCGTGTGCAATGACGATGATCCTTAAAACCAAACCAAACCAAACCAATCCAGCGTTCGTGTCGGTGGCTGAAAGCAATATCACATTTACGCCATTTTTGTGTCCTTCTCATACATTAGGACGTCACTGGTTTGTTTCCCTAGTCCTATATTCTATGGTTGCGTAGAGTGTCGTGACAATGATCACTATCCACGAAGCACTATTTTTGTGATGCTGAGTTGGCGATAGTATTAGTCACGACTGACTCCATCAGCAAGGCGATGGTGCCGTTCGAATGGTAATGGGTTCGATTTCACGGTAAGCCTAAAACGTTTGTTACCTTTCTGTTGTCTAGTTTTTCTACTTATTTACTTTTTACTAGTTTTTGCAACATGCCTGTCTATTATTTACAAGTAACGGTGTAGGGAGTCATGTATCTGCACATATCTTGAATAGTGATGCTCCTTTTGAGTTCTGCTGCTAATCTTTTCTTAAGCTACTGTGTCAAGCTATTTATTATCTTTTATCCTTTTCTTCCTCTATGTCTCTTCCTATCTAGTTTTCAGGTGGTCTTCATGATATTTTGTGAGTGATCCTCTCATCATCACATCTAAGGACGGTTGATTCTTCTTCTCTATATATTTGTTGTGTGCAAAGAAAGATTATTATTTGTGACGAAACGTCTGAATGTGTTCTTTTGATAGCTCTCTCACACCTTTAGCCACTACGGCAGTATCTTTTCTTCATTTTTCTCTCCAATCGCTTTCATTTGGCATAATTTTTATGCCCTTTCATTCATTATTTTACTCTCTATGCTGAATCTAGTACGGGAAGTCTCTAACACTCCACTCCCCTACGGCTATGGGACTGTCTTTATCTTGTTTATCATCCCAGACGTGTTTACGTTCCGCCAGGTAATTAGACCGACCAGCCGATTACACGTTATCACATAAGCCGGCTGACCCCTCTGAACGTAATCGTCCAACATTTGACCCCAGGTGGATAGCGACTATCCCTATGTTTGCACAAGACGGGAGATAATGAGGTAATCACTTCCGATGTACGTTCTGTATCGAGATTACAGATAAATCTGTCTGGAAACTCAAGATTTGCAGACGATAGCATCGGGGCAGTATCATTGCACAACATTTGTTTGTGAAGATAGCACAAGATGGCGGCGGAAGTCTGACGCAACGATATGAAGAGGTCAGGCGTGGATATTAAATTGAATATTTTGAAACACGCGAGGGGATATTTTAAATGAAGCACCCCAACCCACGTAATGCTAGAGAGATTTGATTGGTTTCATTTGAGAGCCGGAATATACAATGCATTCTATTGGAACATTCGGCGGAAACAGACTCTGTGATTTGAACTGAGAATGAGAGATATAATCTAGCAAACTCAGAGACACAGAACAGACAGCTTCGCAACTTCATACGAGCAACTCTAAAAAAGCCAGAAGAGAAGGATCGGACCCAGCATTCCATTATTAACAGTGACAGATCGAGTATTGGGCAACTTTGGCTTTACAAGTAAACCCGCATTTTTAATACAAGACTGTAAAATTAAAAAGACCAGGACTTCAATTACCAAGACTGGAACCTAGGAATTTGATCACAAGTCATAGAGGAATTAAACAAATGTTTTCCAGGCCAGTGATTTCGCAGAACACCCGCCGTCAGAAGAATTAACTCTAATTTCCAGACCTAAGTGATTTCGAAGCTTCTAATACAGAGCTGCGTCCATCCAAAGCTGTGCAAGGAGATTAATAACCAAAAACGTTGGGGTAAGTTGTGAACATCTATTTTACTAATGTAAAATATGACACGTTTCTTGCTTAGTGGGTATAAAGAAGGCTAGCAACCTCAACATATGAAAAGAGTATATTCATGAACCACTTCCGCGAGTGCTGGTGATTGTTTCTTCTTGCTAGTCGTACGGGAAAACCCGACAGCAGAGGTGACCCCAGACTCCGGCTGGAGCAGTGATGAGTGATGATTACATCACATGTGCCTCAAGTGTAGCATATCATTTTGTGAGATACGTGTAACTTGTTAATGTTAGTTCAGGCACAAATCATTATTCGCGTTGTCCAGACACAGTTCCCAGTTAATACCCACAGGAATATTGGTGAATTTTATTCATCTTTCCTGAGTTGCACTGTGTATACTCAAGAATTTAATTCTTCTGAGAGATTAACATTGGTGGGTGTACAACGAGAAGATGCGCCTGTTAAGCTTCCATCTCAGTGTACTTAGCAGAGGCATTTTGTTCTCTCTATTTTATCCACAAGTTCGTGGAACGAAGCTAGTTATGAGTGAAACGCAGGGAATCAACACCAACCGCCTAAATCGGACAAGTTGTGCGGAGAAGTGCCATCATCCCCGAGCAGTGACGAAAATCACAGCTGCAGGACTCACCTAAAAGTTAAGTGCTTATAAACAGGCACCTGCAAAAAGGACATAATTTTTCTGAACTTTATCCTCACCCTAAATCTCTTCTTCTTCTTCTTCCGTCCTTAGCCACCGACCGTCAAAGCAGTCAGTGGCCATTACGCCTAGTGGCGTCTTAGGGCAACAGCAGATAGGTTTTCTTTGCCATTGTTTCCCATCACGCCTATTGGCGTCTTTAGGGCAACGGCAAATCAATCCATTTGCTGTTGTTTCCGTAATCGAAGTGACTGGCAAACGGGTGATCAGCCCGTTGAACCCTAAATCTCTGTGAAGAGAAAATTTGATTCCAATATAAAAGTCACCAGCAGATTATTTATTTTAAACTGTTAATACTAATTGATTATTAAATTTGTTACCTGTTGTTTTAATACTAAACAATCATAATCGATTTAGTTTTTTTATATGTATGAATGCAAACGTATGAGCCAGAACTATATATATCTATATATATATATATATATATATATATATATATATATATATATAATATATATATATATATATATATATATAATATATATATATATATATTATATAATATATATATTTACCTCTAAACAGAGCTATAAGAGGAATTCGCTGAGTTAACTCAGCTGGGGGCTTCAACGGGCTAAAAACCTTTGCTTAAATCCTTCACAAAAGGCGACGGACAGATATAAGTTAACTATTGCTCAGCGCTATGTCGCATGGTTCTTGACTTCTGAACTATCTTGTGAAGGCTCCCTTCGGGAAGAAGCGTCATTACACTTTTATCTACATCTCTGCCAAGAGTAATCTTGTGCGAAGGTAAACACATTTTACGACCCCGTTTAGATACTCTTGAGTTTGGCCATTGTTGGAACACTACTGCAAAGTAGGGGAGGCGATCCGTGAGATTATTCTTTCTCATTTTTATTCTAGCAATCCAATTTCTCTGAGCTTGTTATGAGAAGAAAAAAGCTGGAATAGTTCGTGACAACAGTAAAGTCTGAGGAGGAAAACAGATCGATGACAACGAAGAGAGAAAATAATTGACAGTAAGACATCACCGGTGTCAATACCTTGTCTTGGTATGGCGGCTTGCGTACTCTGATTACCCCCAGAGCTATGCCAGCTGGAGTTTTACTCCAAGAAGGTTTTACCAAGCTGGACAGGATTGCGCGGGCATGGGTCATACTAAAGCAGACACCCTGATCCTCCAGGTTGGGGGTTTTAGCATAGCGTTGACACCCCTGTCTATGTAAAAAGAAATGAAGTTACGGAAACGACAACAAATGAACAAAATTTGCTGCTGGACGGACATCCGGAGTCTGAGGCTCGTATGATTGTCAGTGGTGAAAGCCGAAAGGAAGCCACTGACACGAAAACGGACGTCCTGACCGCAAAACGTGAAACAAGAATAGGATTTTGGAATGTCAGGACAATGAACGAGACGGGTAAACTAAAACAGGTCACAGCAGAAATGAGAAACTATAGATTACACATTCTAGGGATAAGTGAGAGCAGATCGACAGGGGCAGGAAAAGTTAAAACAGCAACAGGAGAAACAGTACTTTACTCTGGAAGAGAGGATGGACAGCACAATTAAAGTGTAGCCATTATTCTACAGAAAGGAATAGAAAGGACATTACTGGAATGGAAACCCATCAACAACAGACTGATAATAATAAGATTGAGAGGGAGATTCACCAACACTACAATAATACAATGCCACGCACAAACGAATTACAGCGATGATGAGGTCAAGGATGAATTCTATCAACAAGATGCAGAAAGAAATGGAAGACACACCTATAGATATGAATCTTATCGTAGTAATGGGAGACCTCAATGCGAAAGTTGGAACATACAATACATATAATGAAAGAGTAATGGGGAAATGCGGCAGCGGAACAGCAAACGAAAATGGGGATAAATTAATACGTTTCTGTAGCATTAACAACCTGGTCATTGGAGGAACACTTTTCCCACACAAAGAAATTCACAAATTAACATGGGAATCACCAAATGGTCGGGACAGAATCCAGATAGACCACATCATGATTAATGGTAGATGGAGACATGCATTACAAGATGTGAAGGTAAGAAGAGGTGCGGATGTGGACAGTGATCACCATTTAGTAGTAGCAAAACTGAAAGTGAAACTAAGAAGGGCTGCACCAACTGTAACTACACAGAAAAGGTTTACATCAGCAAATTGAAGGACCCCCTTACCAGGAAAGCTTTTGCGGCTGATATAAAGAAGCGATATCAATTTGCCAAAAGGCAGGAACAGACATTGACTGATGATATAAACCAGAAATTCAACACCATTTCAACAATATTTAAGGAAAGCAGCAAATCATGCTTGGGATTCCAGGAAAGGAAGAAGCAAGACTGGATAACACCAGAAACATTAAACACCATAACGACGAGAAAGGTAATGAAAAGAAAGAATACAGAAGCGAAGTCCCCCAGGTTAAAGCAACTATAAAGCGAACAGTACAGTCAGCTGGACAAGGAAGTTAAACGCCAAACCTGAGCCAACATAAGGAATTTCCTAGACGATCTTGCAAGACAGGCAGAAGAGGCAGCACTGAGAAATGAACAAAGCACAGTATACAAAATAACTAAAATCATCAGCGGAAAACGAGGTGCAAACAATATTACATTAGTAAGAGATAAACACGGAAATCTCATCACGACAGCAGTGGGACACTAAACAAGATGGGCAGAGCATTTCAGAGAAACTCTGAACAAGGAACCACCAGAGACACAATTGAATGTTCCTGAGGCTGAAAATGATCTAGACGTTAATACAGACATTTCACGAAAAGAAGAAATCATCTCAGCAATCAAAGCGTTAAAGAATGGAAAAGCTCCTGGACATAACTTAAATGCAGAGCTATTTAAGACAGATCCTGAGCTAGCAGCAGAACTATTAGAACCACTATTTGCACAAGTCTGGAAAACAGGGACAACACCAACGGAATTTGAACAAAGGAATAATTGTCAAATTGCCCAAGAAGGGAGATCTTGCAGACTGCAATAAATGGAGAGGTATCACTCTTCTTTCAGTTCCCAGCAAAATACTAGGTAGGATAATTATAAAGAAAATTTCAGAAGCAGTAGTGTTAAGTCATATTCGAAGTTACAGTTAGGTGTTAAGGATTTTGGTGTACGGGGCTAGAGTTTGTTAGTAAGTAGGTTAAGGTCATGAGATACATGACGTGTATATACATGTGTGTGGGTAGAGAAAGGAGTAACTCTGTTTAGAGTGTATTTTTATTGAAGTATGCAAGCTTGGAATGTGACATTTAAAAGTTCACTGTTAGAAGCACGTAGAGCATGGTTGAAGAATACTCAGGGGGCGTTCATGTGTGAATTGAGTTTTACAGGACATGAGAAAAGCGTGCGAAGTGAATGAAGTTAGCATACGTGTCAGAGAAGAATTACTGATGTTGTTACAAGGGGAGTCTTGTGGCCATCCGTCGTGGGTAGACGGTCAGTGTGTTTCTAGAGTATGTGAATACAGTGTATGTGATTTTCATTATAATATATTGGATGTGACGCGATGATGTTTCGCTTAAGGTGTATTTACAAGGCCTTTATATATTATTATTTATAAGCGCGTTGTGGGTTTCCCGCGCTGTAAAGTTCAGGAGGAACTTGGATGCCTGGTGATTAGACCAGAGGTATAGATATATGTGCGAGGGGTGAATGCCACACTTTGGATTAAAAAGACACGTCGTTTTCCCGTGTCAGAAGGAGGTCTATGGTAGGACCATTATATGCTATTATTTGAATGCGCGTTGTTGGCTTTCCCGCGCCAATAGGAGGTCTACGTAAGCGCGTTGTGGTTTTCCCGCGCTGTTAAGTTCTGGAGGAACTTTGATGCCTGGTGATTAGACCAGAGATAGAGATATATGTACGAGGAGTGAATTCCGCACTTACATTGAAAGTAGGACCACAGAGATATATGTGCGAGGGGTGAATGCCGCACTTACATTGTATACAGACCATATAGAGATTTATGTGCGAGGAGTGAATGCCGCACTTACACTGAATATAGATCAGAGATAGAGATTTATGTGCGAGGGGTGAACGCCGCACTTACATTGAATGCAGTTGTTACCAGTACGTAAGGATGACTGTACTACATATTCTAATTATGCAAGTATTTGTACTATTGTTGCTGATGTCCAGGACTATGCTGTCGATATTATATGTATGGAACTGTGACCACGACTTTCTGATTCAATTTATACCACTGTGCGCCCGTCCTGTCTTCAAAACCATCGATTTCTACAAGTAGACAACAAACTGAGGAAAGAACAAGCAGGATTTAGAAAGAACTGAAGATGTGTAGATCATATATTTACCCTCAGGAACATTATAGAGCAGTGCTCAGAATGGCAAAGACAGCTGTACATTAATTTCTTTGATTTTGAAAAGGCTTTTGACAGTATACTTGTACATAGGGACAGTTTATGGAAAATACTGAGGGCTTATGGAATTCAAAGCTGCATAGTGTCAATCATAAAAAGCCTCTATGCCAACTTTACGTGTAGCGTTGGGCAGAGCAACCTAACCATTGAGGTGAAGACAGGAGTACGACAGGGATGCCCCTTATCAACCACTCTATTTTTAACAGTCATAGACTGGGTGATGCGCCAGACAACAGAGGGCAGTCAAAGAGGAATAAGATGGACTACATTTTCTACATTGGAAGATCTGGAATATGCAGATGACATTGCACTACTAGGACATTCACATCAACACATCCAGGAAAAAACGGATAGACTTAATAAGTATAACAAGCAGGTGGCTTGAATATCAATCTAAAGAAGACAGAGGTCATGACGCTCAATGTGAGCAACCCTGAGCCCATATCAGTAAGGAAACAGACAGACACCTTCACATACCTAGGATGCATAGTAACACCAGACGGCGGAGCAAGCAAAGACATCAACAACAGAATGAACAAAGGAGGAACAGCTTTTTTAGTCTAAACAACATCTGGAAGTCCTCTCAGTACAGCACAAGCACAAAATTAAGATTATATCAGAGCTGTGTGCTTTCTGTCCTTCTCTATGGTGCGGAATGCTGGAGAGTTACAGAGAAGGAAATGTCGAAATTGTCCTCTTTTCTCACAACATGCCTAAGAAAAATTCTCCGAATCTGTTGGCCGAATACCATCACCAACCAAGATCTGCTTACTCGGAGCAAGCAAGAGGACATGCACACCATCATAGCTGGCAGACGCTGGAGCTGGGTTGGCCATGTTCTCAGAAGAGACCCCGATGCCATCACAAGAACAGCTATGCTATGGACCCCTGAAGGATAACGAAAGAGAGGCCTACCAAAAAACAACTTGGCGGAGGACTGTGGAGGCTGATATGCAAAGAATGAACCAGAGTTAGTGCATTGTACGAAGGATAGCCGCCGACCGAGCAAAGTGGAATCAATTTGTTGTTGCCCTACAGCACGCTACTAGGCGTGATGGCCACTGACTGCTTTGACGGTCGGCGGTTAAGGATAAAAGAAGAAGAAGAAGAAGACATCACGATATGGAAATAAGTCAACAACAGAATTGATAAACAATACTGGAGAGTGGACGATGTGCAGGGACATGATTGCCTACTCCAGCAAGCATAGCACCTGAAGAAGAAGAAGAAGAAGAAGAGGAAGAAGAGAATTGTTTTCTTATGTGTTTGTTTATTAGTTCTTCTCGAGTCATCTTCGTTAATTATTTAGGATATCAATGGGATTGTTAATATTTGAATGAGAAATTTCATATAGGTAGTTTCTAATGAACGATGCATAATTTTGCTAATTTTCTAGGACTGGCCTCCATACAATAATATTGGTCTTATTTGTAGGTCAGTTTGTTTGCTGTCTTTCTTCGCGTTATTTTCCTATTTCTGTTTACTTCCTTAAATTTTCCTTTTTATTCTCTAATTACCTTTAACTTTCCACCAAATTCTTCCTTAATTATTTTGTTTACTTCATCTCGTAACTTTCTGTAATTTTATCATGTTGTTGCACTACTTTTTGTTTATGCATCTTCCTCTATGCACGATGTTTGTTTGTTTGTTTGTTTGTTATTGTTGTTTTTCATGTTGCCGCACGCGTGAAATCTCTGTCCTGCCTCTGTATCTCTGATTATATTCTCTCTAAATGTATGTTTCCGTTCTTCCAGATTTCCAGTTTTCTTATTAATCAATTTTTGTTTTATGTGAGCACTCTCGAACTTTTCCAGTTCACAAACTTTACAAACATTATTTGTCTTTTTTCCAGCTGTTCTGTTCAGAGTGTTATAATTATTACTGACATTTTGATTTGATGGTGCTTATCCAACGGTGGATGCAGGACATCACAGATAGTCTGAACATGTCATTGGACGATGCAGGTCGACTTGCCCAAAATCGTGATGCGTTCAGAGCAGCTGTAATGGAGACAACATTCTGTAGAGAATACGTCACATGATGATGATGGTGATTATCCATGGAAGCTTGCAAATTTGGCTAAGCCCTCGACTCTGAACACTTGCGCAGTTGATGTAGTTCTCTTCTGCTGGTTTCTCTCATCTCGTGGCACTTGCATTGTTAGAGTATTTCTATTGTTCTGAAGGTACACAGTTAGTGTTTCCGTCATCTCATGGCACTTGCATTGTTAGAGTATTTCTATTGTTCTGAAGGTACACAGTTAGTGTTTCCGTCATCTCATGGCACTTGCATTGTTAGAGTATTTCTATTGTTCTGAAGGTACACAGTTAGTGTTTCCGTCATCTCATGGCACTTGCATTGTTAGAGTATTTCTATTGTTCTGAAGGTACACAGTTAGTATTTCTCTCATCTCATGGCACTTGCATTGTTAGAGTATTTCTATTGTACTGAAGGTACACAGTTAGTATTTCTCTCATCTCATGGCACTTGCATTGTTAGAGTATTTCTATTGTACTGAAGGTACACAATTAGTATTTCTCTCATCTCATGCGTTTGAATTGTTGTTCTATTCTCTGAGCTCTTGTGATGCTAGTGTAGTAGTCTTCTGTTGCTTCTTGAATAGTGGGAGTAGTTTTTTATTCTGAGCAATTTGCACTAATTAAGCAGTTCTCTTCTCTGGTACTTACATTGTTGGGTAGTTGTCATCTATGAGCTTGCAAAGTTGTTATAGTTCTCGTTTCTAGGCACGAGCAGACACAGGTTGTCTGCCTGAGAACTGGCCACGTCAGATTACTAGGTTACCTCTGTCGCCTCTGGATATCTCACACTAATGAATGTCCAGGTGGAACATGAATCCAGATCCGTGGATACGTCCTCCAAAAATGTTCAGCACCACAATGACCTACGGCTTCAAACCTGGCCAGAGGGTGCTGAGCTCAGGCAGATGCTATGGGGCTGACCTATGGATGTGGAAAAGACTGTGGACTTCATCTTGGCGAGAGGCCAGCAGACTTTGCATGACTAGCAAAACGAACGTAAAAGAAGAAGAAAAACGTGAGTTAGGCTATCATAGAAAATGTATGTCAATAATGAGCTCTGCTACGTTGAAAGGATATTCCGAAGATGAGCTAGGATGCAGGATTAACATAGAAAGGTTACCCTAAGGATGAGCTAGGTTATGGGACTAACGCATGAAAGATACACCAACGAAGAGCTAGATTACGTGACTAACGTAGAAAGGATATCCCGAGGATGAGCCAAGTTACGGGACCAGCGTAGAAAGGATTCCTGAGGATGAGCTTGGTTACGGGTCTACTATAGAAAAACCGAACTGTGCGCTTGCTTATGAGACTAAAGCATAAATGGTACATCGACAAATAGCTAGATACGGGACTAAAGCATAAATGGTACATCGACAAAGAGCTAGATACGGGACTAAAGCATAAATGGTACATGGACAAAGAGCTAGGTTACTTGCCTTACGTACAAGGATATCTTGAAGCTGAACTAGATTTCCGGACTAAGGTAGAAAGGACATCCCAGCGATGAGCTAGGCTAAGGGAATACGGTAAAAGATGATGCCCCAACGGGGAACTAGTTATGGTGCTAACGTAGACGAGTTACACCAATGATGAGCTAAATTACGTGACGAACGTAGAAAGAATATCAACCAATATGAATGTAGTTGATAGTCTGTCTATTTCGCTGTGTGTGTATGTTTGTTTTTATTTTGGAGTTAGTCATCTTTGTGTACCGTTAAAAAGTCTTTTCTGAATGTTTTGTTTTCGTGTTTGTAATTTTAGTGCGTCTGAAGTAAAGAACTGATAAGACTCTGGATCACCTGGTAACGGCTTCCAGTCATCTAGTCGTTGCATAGAAACATCCGTTGAAGCACTCAGGCGGTAAAACAGATCACGCGTCGGAGCCGGCAGGCCAACAAATAATGAAGATTAGAATACAGAGTTTGTGAAGATTAGACGTTGAAGTGGGTATTTATAGAACCGGCGGAAAATAATTCTAATGCCCGGTTTGGGACATTTATCGCGTCTTCTTTTATTTCGCGATTATTGAACCTTCTATTGACGTTTACAGTGGTCTTAAAATAATTAGAAATCTGAGTAGTCATAGATGGCTCCTTGCGTAGAATAGAAGGATCGAAGTGGTATGACAAGATCACTAATGTGAAACTGATGACAAGAACCAGACGAGTGCCGTTATTTTTGTCATACCACCTCAATCCAGTAGTAGTGCTGTTGTTGTAGTTGTATTTGCAGTAGTAGTAGTGGTGGTGGCCGTAGCAGTAGTATTCATAGTAGTAGTAGTAGTAGTAGTAGTAGTAGTAGTAGTAGTAGTAGTAGTAGTAGTAGCAGTAGTAGACACTAGTGTGATCACAGTAATAGCCACGTATTTGGTAGTGGTTGTTTTAGTGGTTGAAATAGTAATAGTTTTTTTGTTATTGTCACAATAACAACAATGTTTGGATTAGTAATAGTAGTTGCTGTTACCACCGTTACAAACGATAGTAGTAGTGGTAGTTGTTGCGAGATGTGGTACCACTTGCTTTGTTTGTGAAAAAATGTGTAACGCGACACACACACACACACACAGTGCAGGGATAACACGCGACGGATCTTTCTTTGAAGTTTGAAGAAGGCGGAAAAATGTGAATTACGCTTAGCCGACAGCATTGAAGAAAGTAGGAAATAGCGAATATATGAAACATGGCCGACCTTAAAAATTTGCATTCACAGGAAAGAGAATTTAAAGCTACAAGAATAAGCCTGGTTAAAAGTTATTAAAACAATAATAATTCACCAAAGGAGATAGACTATGAAGGATATCCAAAAGGATATTATTCAAATATAAATAGTTTTAAAAATAATTAACATTTTTCATCGTTATCACATCTGCTAAAAGTTAGCTAATAATCTTTAAAAATTTATTATACATACATGCCTAAACGGATTTCGATAAAACTTAGATAGAATGAAAGCTTCATATGGGGAAAATGAAAAAGGATACCCCTATTTTTAAGAAAGGAAGGATAAAAGTGTGTAGTGAAAAGAAGAGAAAACCATAGTACAGAAAAAAGCACAGATCGGCCTCAAACCAGGGAGAGCATAAAAAGAAAACCTTATCGGACTTTAGGAAGCTGCTTTCCCTCGTACTCTCGGGAGAGATTCCCAAAATATAAGGACAGAGCGGCTCGTTGAAAATCACACACACACCTAAATCCAGAAGCCAGAGTGAGAAACTGGAAGACAGCATCTGCAAGTGAACATAAGTTCTTTTTTCATTGCTGCATGCATGGCCAGATTAACGTCAAACCATACTACAGCCTCACCGTGAGCTTATTAATCCTAAGAGGGTATGTAAGTTTTATTAAAGAGATATGTATGACTAATAATCATTTCCATTTCAGATTTTATTTACGATTTGATTGTATCAGAACATAATCATAAAAAAAGGGAATGACGCTAACCAGAGATAACCTCCACCGGCATTGTCAGGAAGCATAACCATTAATTGGTTAGCCAAATATATCATGGCTAGTTCTTGCCTGGAAGCGTACGACATACCTGCAAGTACATAAGTGACTTGGCATCCATAAGTGGAAGGCAAAGGTTATATCGTACCCATGTATCATAACATGTGATTTATTCATGTATTTTGTTAATTCTGCACAGTGAACAGTATCTTATCGTGCTATCTCTGTAACATACTACCATGAATCATTCATTTATATACTTTTTTTTTTTTTTTTTTTTTTTTCTTAACCAGCGGCACTTGGGCTTTCAGCCCTTCGGTTCAATGACATGTCATTGCGAGGCTGGGGAACCTGTGGACTTTCCTTCCAACCCGGTCAGGAGCTTCGCTCCTTCCCATCCACAGAGGGTTTAATTCATTTATATACAAACACTGAAGACATGGTCGCCTCATGAACAGCAGTGGGTGGTGAGATTGTTGGAACACCATAGCCACCTATTTCTTTTTGTTCCAGGTTCTTATGATCGAGTTTTATGATCGTTCCTGATCAAGTTTATGATCGTTCATGATCGAGTTCGTGATCAAGTTTAACTAAAGACATGAGGACCGTTGATCCTGCTAACTGAAGCCTAGAGGTCAACCAATGTTCAACACCTTAGTCCCCCGTAGTTATAGGGCGGGCTTGAAGGACAGTCTATTGATTCAAGTGTGTCTCAGGAACCTCGAACAAATACCAGATGAGTTTATGTGTATCCATCCAACAAATCCTGTGAGCAGTTTCTAAAGCGAATGTCGATGATGATAACAGCTAGAGACTAAATAGCAAGATATATCAAAGATATACTGTGAGAGACTTTTGTAATTTCAGTAGAAGATAAATCCAAAACTGTTTTCTATTATTTTTTTTAATTTGTAACTATAAATAATCATACATTTTTACCATCTTCCAACACCCATTTCTCATTACAAGAATATATAGATGTACATAATAAATTATGAAATTGTACTCATTTGACTTGGTAAATTTTTAACTGTTAAATTTTGAGTTATTTTTTCTAATTTAATTATATTATCACATAGGGTTACTATAGCGAAAGTGGCACCGTATACTCCAGAAGCCTAAATCTATTGTCCAGCTCAGAATATTCACAGCCATAACTCAATTGTGATACCAGTGCACTTCTCTGGCACTGGGACTTCATACTTTCTGGAGAGAGATTCTACTTCTTCTCTACCACTATCATCACACCAGGAAAACCTTTCGCTACAGTTGTAATAATTGTAATTGTTTCCACATGGACAGCAATGGTAATAGTGGTAGTAGCTGTGGTTGCAGCAGCGGTAATAGCTTTTGTCGTGGTAATAGCAATAATAGTAGTAGTGGTGGTAGTTGTAGCGGAAATATTAGTTTTTTGTTGTGTTCGTAATAATAGCAACAATTGCTGTTGTGATATTGTCGATCAACTTTTATTGCTACAGTGCAGTCCACTTCAATCGAAATCGAATCGGTCGATTTTCGCTTGCCTCGCGGCGGTTCTGCAGATTCCTGCCAAGTAACTTTGGTTATGTCTATTTCTGCCCTCGTGCAGTCTAAAGAGATAAGGAAAGAATATGATCACTGCATCCTCAGGCATGGAATATAATGTGACTAAAAGGAGGCTGCGCACTGGTCTAGCAATCTCATCACGTAAAATGTATACATTGTCACAGAAACAACTACTACAAGAGTATGTGAATGCTCTGTGCACGCTTCCTGCAAGAGGACTAGCTCCGTAAGGAGCGTGTGACGAGAGACATAATTCAGTCGTTAATTTGTCTTAGCTTCCCGGCACTGTGACATTCCTTTTTTATTTTGTGTGCGGTCATTATCTTACGTTTACCCCTTCACTTATCGATAATATAGTATCCATAGCTGACACACTTCGACACCCGCACGTTTTAGACTTGTTAAGTTCCTGGTCAGTTTATCTTTTCTGTGTGGCCTGTTGGCGCTTAGCGAAGGCGCGATACAATACCACCTTGATTTGTTTGCTCTAAACGCCAGCCACAGACGTATTAAGTCGTCTATCGCCAGTAGTTTGCATAATTTCTTCCGCTTAAGTGGTGAATTAGTCCTATAGGGCTAAAACATGTGGTCATCTAAGAGATAATATTGGGGATCGACATGCAAAAATATGGCTCAAACTTAAGGTTGTATGTATTCTAAAAATTTTGTCAAATTATGGCAGGACATAACACGTAATGATTTCAGACAGTTCTCTTAACAATCCTAAGAAAGCAGTCTTGTTTAAATAAACAATGAGTGCAACAATGGGGAAAATGTATCAATTTAATAATTAGGGCAGGTCGTATAAATATAATGGTTCTGGTAAATATAACACTTAAGTAGAATTACTTTATATGGCTGTGCCATAACATTCATGGGAATGGGTATGGGGAGAGTTTGTTAAAATCAGACGCCTTACTTGTGGTTGGTTTAAAATTAGAATATGACCTAAAGTTAATTGTGATTGGGTCTCACGAGGTTACATTTCTTCAACCTTAAAACCTAGCACGTTTTTGACGTTTTCAGCACTGCATTTCTTACCTTCGTCAGGAGATCACGAACAGCAAGAATAGAAGTAGCAATAAAGATTCAAGTGTCGGACATGCCGAAGTTACTAGAAATATCTTGTAAAAAAAAAAAAAAGCGTAAACCTTCATTACTAATACTTAGCGCCCCAAGTCCTAGGAACCTTCCTCAAGTGTAAATAGTAACGAATACTAACTCATCGAGGAACGACTGCATCTTACAAAGGTGCATGACATTATATGGCCGTTCTGTGCATCAAAGTCTGACTATATTAATTCACCCAATCTACTGGACTAAGTTGTAACACGTAAAACATAAAAGGTCCCGTTACACTCCCATTGAGACATATTGGGAATATTGTGTTAGGCCCATATTTTCTTGACCATCAGCACACTAGTGGTCATGTGGTCAGCATCACGCTGGCCGTCTTAACCTTCCCAGAATTGCTCTGGTACCCTATTCCTGAGGCTGGGTCGATCCCGGACCCGTTTGCGGTCTAAAAAAATTCCACCTCAACTGGGGATCGAACCATGGACCACCGAGCTAGGAAGCCAGTGCACTAATTACTGCGCTACCGCAAGTTGTAACATGTACATTTTATTATTTAAATTTGCATTTTATATGTATGAATTGCTTGTTGCTGTACATTTGCATTTGGAGCTGTCAACATCATCATATAAAATAAATTGCCACGTAAACAACTATTTGCAAGAGCTGGTGACTGTATTGTGTGGATTTCCTCACATCTAGGTCAATATAAATCCAGAGGTAGAGTCTATCAATTGGTTAAGTGAATGTTATGTCTGCACCCGTATGACTCATAAAAAAAATACGTATTCAATATACAGTGCTAAACATGCAATTAATATTTTGCTGAATACTTTTCAGCCGGGGGCTCATTAACTACGAATCAGAACATATATTTCTCACAGAAGGAGCGGGAGAATACAAACTTTATAGCAAACTTAGATGACTAAGTCGTTATACTTGCCATTCTGCGAGGCTTCCTGGATTAGGAGCAGACAATTTTTATTTATATCTCTGCCACGAGTAATCGTGAGCGAAGGGTGCTAACTTTGAAAAATAAAACCACTCCCTTTACTCGAATATGGGCCATTATTGCACCACTACTGCAGAGCAAGGAAGACAACCCGCAACAGAGCGCTAAGGGAAATGATGATGATGATATTATAGGTGGCAGTTAAAGAGAGGAAAAAGGAACAGAAGAAGAAGAAAAGGAGAAAGTGGAATATAATACAAAACAGAAGAAGAAAAAAGAGATGAAGAAAATTACAAAGAATATAAAGAAGAGATGTTGCCTCCATTTTCAGATTGCTTTTTTCATGCTTATCATCAATCGTAATTTTAAAATGGCGTTAAATGTCAAGGGATACTTATGTTCATTGTTGTTAAAACTTTAATTTCCCTTCACCGAGTGAGCAGAATGACACAGATCAGAACACCAAGCCTCGCACAAGAACAAAAACATAACACCGGAAAAAATAAATGACAAAACAAAAAATAAATACACTTTCAAAAACATTTTTTCTTCTTCATTAAAATGTGTACTGTTTCTATGATTTTCGATGTATGTCTGTCTACACCATGTAATGTTTATAGGCATAGAATAAGCGTAAATAATAATGGGGTATGTTGTAAAACTGTAGCAAAGCTACCACTGCAGCTTGTTTCCATGGACAAAGTCTGCACTAAGTTTTCATTCACATACACTTGTAGCGGTAGTTTCCGTAGCAATGTATTTCAACCCCCACCCACCCCCCCCACCCCCCCCCCCCCCCCCCCCCCCCCCCCCCCCCCCCCCTCTCCTTCCCCCTCCCCGCCCCCCCCCCCACCCCCCCCCCCCCCCCCCCCCCCCCCCCCCCCCCCCCCCCCCCCCCCCCCTCAATCTCTCTCTCTCTCCTCTGACTCTCCCAAAACTCTCTCCTCTATACCTCTCTCTCTCCCAACTATCCATCATATCTTCACACCTATCACCTCATTTTAACTTCTACACGTAAACCCCCCCATTCACCACTCCACTTTTCCACAACTCACCCTCCGACCCGTTACCAACCCCAAAACGCGAACCACCTCCCCATAAAATCCACAACGGACCTAATACCATGACACCCTTAATAGATTAATTGTAAACCCACGTAAACACAACTTTTTTCAGATTAAACTTCCTATATGGTAATCGTGAACACCCCCCATCAGGCGCATCCACACACCATCCTCTAGCAACTATAAACAGGCCTTACAGACAGTTGTGCTAACGGAACTACTCAACCCCCATCATGAGACCCAGACCCCCCCCCAGCCCCAAAACCACTATCACCCAGGTTTATCCCCCAACTGGGGACCCGGAAAGCACAGGGGAATTAATTGCACCCCTCCCTATTTTTTTCGACCAGACTTTGTGGTAATTATTACAGAAAAACACCGCAACTGCGGTATACCGAACCAACATATCACCGACCACCAAAATCTGCAAGGGAGGTAAAAAATCGTAATTGACCCCACATTATTTTCTAAGACCGACGGAACCCACCCCACCACCCCACCACCTTATCCCCCCCCAACCCCACTGTTCCCAATTAATTAAAAAACCCCCACCCTTCCCACTTGCTAAAACAACGCCCTGTAAAACCCCCCTATCCCCCTATCCCCCAACCCACCAAAATTCTTTCCCCTTACTTCCCAAATTAGACCCCCATGATAATCAGTAAATAAACCAAAAACCATTTTATTCCGATTTGGAACCCCAGTTTGTCCAAAACAAAATAAGTAGTGGGCCCCACCCCCGGACCCCCCCCAACTTAAAAACAAACTCATAACCCCCCAGAAATCCCTACTATAATCGACATCCCCCCCCCCCCCCATAATCACAAACTGTACCCCCCAAAATCAGTCAAAAGTCAGCACCACCTCCCCCCCCCCCCCCCTCAGCCAATTAAAACATACCCAGTTATTATTCAACCCAACCTTTATATACAAAGACAAAATAAAAACAAACAAAACACGTATTGGGAACCCCCCAACAACATAACCTTACTGCAAAAACCAACACACATTTCCACCACATGATTTCTATCTGTTAATAATGAAACCCCCCACTCAATAAACAAACATTCAAAAGCCACAAACAACCATACTAAATTACCAAATTCCCACCCCCCCACTGAAGCACCACCCCCCCCCCAAAACCCATCCCTTACAACCCCCCCACCACCCACCATTACCCCCAATAACTGACCACCACCCACCCCACCCCCCCAAAGTACTAGTGTTCCCCCGTAACTGAGTCTTTTAAATACATTTGTAATAACTTAAAAAGTTAATAACACAATAATTTAATACTTTGAATTTTAACATGAATATTGACCCACTATCTGGATTCCAAACACAGGTCCTTCGTTGGAAACCCACCCCCAAACCCCCCCCCCCACCATATTCCCCCAACCATTGCACCAACCCCCGTGCTAATTTTTTACAGGAAATCCCAAAAGCTAAAGTAACCCTACCTCACTACGAACCAAAATTTTAAAGCAGGGAATGGGAGATGAAAACCTACATCCCCCGTATATATTTACCCAATAAGTGTAATCTCGTATTAGTCCCCCCCCCCACCAAACCTTCACCCAGCACCCCACCCCCCAAATTGCCACTTGCCCCCCTGTCTAGTCCCCCCCCCTTTTCTTACTTTCCACCCCCCCACCCACCCATCCCCCCACCCCCCCCCCAACCCTCAACATCCACCCCCCCCACCTCTGACCTAACACCCCCCCCCACAACCCTCACCCAGAACCTCCAATTCCCACCCACCCCAGGGGAATCCATGACCTACAATCAAGGTTGCCACTATGAATACAAGGCCGTTAAAAACCATTATCAGGAAAGCCCAAAAAAATTTGTCATTCCACCCCCACCCCACCCCAACAACCCTCAACCCGCAAATTCCCTTATGTCCAAATTAAAGCCACCCATTGTGGGTAACCAATCGAATTTTAAACATCCCCCCAAACACCACACCCCCCCCCCCCCCCTACAAATCGGGTCCAGGATCAATATGTTCTGCTGGTCCCAAACATGCATGGGATCTTTCCACCTCACCCCCCCACCACTCATTCCCCCCTCACGTGCTGAGTGATAACCATAAGATCTTTACCCCCCTGCTCGAACCTGATCTGGAGACCCCCTCACCCCCCCAACACCCACCCACTACCCTCCACCAACTCCATTTTCACCTTCAACCCTGCCCAAAACACCATCATCTCAAACCCCAGCGTTTTGTTACCCCCCCCACAGTGACCCCAAAACACAACCATATTACCCAACCCCCCCCACATTTTGCTTTTCCTATACTCCCTATCATTTTTACCATTCTAAACAACCACACCCGAACGAGTCTTTTTGATTTTTATTAAACATTTGTAATGTAAACACCACCCCACCATTCTCGTTTTGTTTATTTTGTACCGATCAAAATAAATTTGTTAAATGTTGTTTAAAAAAATTTTAACAATAACCAACCATTTCTTATTAAAAGTCCACCCCCCCCAACCACCTCCCCAAGTTATTGCTTATTTCTTTTCAACACCAAATGAAAAACCGGTATCTTTAATTTATCTTCCATCTGTATATAAGCCTCATAAGAATCCCCCATTCTATTTTGTTATTACTTCCCCCCACCCCCAACCACCCCCCTTCACAAATTAGGCTTTCCCAATACCCCTAAAACCCAATTGCTCCAAGACCCCTATTCAAACTTGTTCTTTTTACAATCTGAATATATCTGGTGAAGTCTCCCTTTGGGGGGGGGGGGGGGGGTGTAGAATTTATCATCCTTCAAACTTATTTACCAACCGTCCCATCAAGACTTAATCTTGTGCAAGGTAATACATTTGAACACCCCCCACATTAGATACTTTGTTTTTTGTTTTTTTTTTTTTAAAACCAACAAACACGACCCCCCCAACAAGGGGAGGACCTTCCCGTGACAAATTTCTCCCCCACGTCTTTTTCTTTTAGTGTAATACCGGACACCCATTTGGTGAAAATTCCTATTTGCGGACCCCTGTACCCCCCCCATTATAGAACCTCAACTAAAGGTGAACCATTTCCCCTAGAAGGTCCAATAGACATCACAACAAGAAATTTCCCCCTTACCGTATTTAATTGTTTAGATAGTAGTATTCATACTGGTGCCCATTCACATGATTTTTTAAATAAAAAAAAATAAATAAGGGGAAAATAACCAAAGCCGAATAATCTCACTTTGCTTTCTAGAGATAAACCTTATTTTCACCCTTGTAATTTCCCCACCCACCAACTGTACTATTTTACCCCCCAACCCACCCAAACATTTGTATGCAAGGCCTATATTTTTGTTTTGAAACTTACACTTACCCCCTTTTACCCCAATTCCCATCCCTTTATATTACTTATAATAGCAGCTAATTTTATATTTAATTGTGTAGCTTGACCCCCAGACTTTGTCTTGCTCCATATCTGTCCGATACACACCCCCATCCCACCAAAAAACCTTCCCCACACCCCCACCCCTCAATTTTCCACCAACCCCACCAACCACATGTATGCCCCCAAAAACTCCCCCCGGATTTTGTCATTACAACCCCGGTTTAAAACATTTCTATCCTTTACAGGAGTCCCCCACCAACCACACCCGGGGAAAATACCTACCCAACCCACCACCCAGGGCACACAGACCCAGCCGCCCCTATTAGCCCATGAGAGAAACCACCACAACCCAAACAGCCCCACCCCCCCCCCCCTCAGGCCCCCCCCAAGAAAAAGAAAAGCACACCCTTACCCCCATACCCCCCCACCCCCCCAATTCCCCCCAAACTCTACCACAATCCCCACTCCCATCAACCCCCACACCCCCCCCCCCCCCCTTTTCCTGAAAAGGGACTTCACAATTTCCTTACAAAATCTCCCCTACCTACCCCCACCATGCAACCACCATACCCATCAAAAGTACAACAATTACAGCCTAAATAACCATCATTAGAGCTACCTACATCCCCACATCACTAACACAAATCCACAACCAATGACCATTAATTTCCATTGACCTTCCTACATTCCACAAAGTGACCAAAACAACTCCACAATCAAATATCCCATGACAAATCATATTCCCTTTTCACCAATTTTTCATGCACTGGAGGCATATCACCAGAGTCATTTTATATGACCCACCAACCTATGCACAATTTTGTGGGGGCCCTACAATACAACCCACCGTGGTATAGCATTAAATAAAAACATTTACTATATGTACGAGGCTATCATTATATCCCCCCCCTAAACCTTATTGAACATCCACCCACCCCACACCAACCCCCCCCCCCACCCAAAAACCCAAAACCCCCCACATAGCCCCCAACATTGGCGCACAAAGCTTGAAGAAGTCAATTGAGCCCAAGACGCGATTCAACTTAAAAAAAACCAACCTAATATGACCCCCCCCACAACCCCCAAAAACCCCAACCTCCCTAACACACCATACCCAACCCCCCCCCAAATCATACAATCAGCATCCCCACCACACCCCCACCCCCCCCCCCACACCCCCAACCACACCACAACACCACCCCCCACATAATCTTTCCACCCCCAAGAGCCCCACCCCCCCAAACAAAGCCCACAGTAGTTTAGCTCTACCATAAAGTGACCACCCCCCCCACCAACCTCCACAGTACCCCAAAAAAAAAAAAACCCACGGGCTTTACCCAAACTCCTTTCATTTGGTACCCAGATGTGACAATCCTTTAAATGCAAGCTAAGCTGGAGAAACTGGAGCTCATGACTTCAACTCAGCACGTTTTGGAATGGCAGATAAGCCACAGGAAAAATCTAGATCTACAGTGTAGATAATAACACGGAGTCCTCAACTTGGTATTGGCTGCAACAGATCGAGAAACTCAACAGCCCTTGTTAAACAACGCAAACAACAACAACAACAACAACAACAACAACAACAACAACAACAACAACAACAACAAGCCAGTTTTTCAAGAATTCAAAGACTCCAATGACTAAAGAAACAATTGATATCTATATTTTCTCCACATTGGTCATCTTGTCATACTATGTCAATCCTTTTGTTTTCCCTCAGAATCTTTGTCTGCTTTACCGATTCCTTTTTTTTAATCATCGCTTGAGTCAGTACCCCATTTTTGTTTCATTGACGAACATGTGCCTTCTCCCTGACCAGTCTCCAATTAATGTGCTCACTGATAATTATTAACCACCTTAATGCATTCCTCTTCTCAAAACCTCTATTATTACATTCTCATCTTTCTCGCCCAACGTGTTAAGTCTTTTTCACATTCTTTCTTCACTTAGAGCGTACGCTGTCTCTCGCACATTTTCCTAGTGTATTTGTTTGAACGCCAATGATTATCTTTATTGATCTTGTTTTTTATTCTTTTTTTTTAAATCGTACTAATTTAGTCGTCTTACTTGCACATTGTATACATCCTTCCTTCTGTGGCTACTTTTTAACTTCCTTCCTACTCCATGTTAATATAATAATAATAGTAATAATAGTAATAATAGTAATAATACTAACAATACTAATAATAGTAATAATAGTAATAATAGTAATAATAGTAATAATAGTAATAAAGGAAAGAACAGCTTAGAAGAAGAAAAAAAAATTATTATTTGTCAAAATGTAACAAACTAAAATGTCGTAACTAGTCTTTATCCTCATTTTACTTGTCACTCCCTGTGGAGCATGGCACAATCATTGCACATTGCCCTATGCCAGGGAGCCTGCACATAATATTCACACGATCTTGTGGTGGTGGTTTCTGTAGCAATCTGTTTTAAATAAGGAGGTTGCCATCCCTATACCAAACCTCATATTAGTGTCCTTGTACGACCTGTCTAAGGATGCAGTAGCCGCATTCTTTCTTGATCTCTCCAGAGACCCCCGGGAATTACTGTACACGAGGCATCAAACAGAACCGTGCCAGAAAAACATTAACCAACAAGACAAAATTCACAGACTTTGCAAGGAAAGACTAATACAGTAGAACTCCATTTATCCGAACCCCATGGGACCGAGCATCGTTCGGATAACCAAATGTTCGGATAATTGGATTATATAATGTATCGAGTACATGTACACATATTTCTAAAAATAATTAACCATCACAAGGAAAATACACTACAAAACATATTTACTTGTACTATAATAATAATACCCACACTGTATTAGATCACTGTATCACCAAAATCTTTTATTACACTGCAGTGCATGTACTACTTGTATTAATTATTTTTGTTAAGAAAGAGAAATGTTTTCAAAATAACATTACAAACGATTCAAAACCAGGCGCAACTTACGTATATATGTACTTGCACAGATGTAGCCCACTATTTAAAATAATGAGGAATCCTCTTTTGCACCAAACTGGATAGTCTCCTTTTGGCTGCTAAGTCCCGCATTCTCTTCAACAGCAGAAGCTGTGTAGGACAGCTGTCATCTTCTTGCTCGTACCAAGCCATCGCTGTTTCTAGTGCTATAAAGGCCTCTTCAGGACTTGGTCGACGTTTTGGTTTTTCTTCATAATCTACAAGTACATCATGTACTTCTGAGGAGTCTTCATCATCGGTCACTACATGTATTTGGTTTTCTTCTTGCACAAAAGACAAAATTTCTTCGTCATTCAAAAACTGAAAACCAGAATCATTATCATCTTCTAGCCACATGTGTGCATCATCTTTGTCACAGTCCGAAAATCCGGGCATTGCTTGAAACAGTTCCACACTTCATTTATACAATCATCATTTGTGTCCACTGCAGTAGTTTCATTTCCTCCTTTTTTCCCAAGCAATCTACTCCAAGCCTTGTTGAGATTATCTTGTGACAGGGTGGTCCAAGCATCATCTAACATATAGCAGCAGTCTTTGAGATTAAGCTTTTTGGAAAACGCCACCACACTTTCTTCATCTTCAGCCAACAATAAACGACGCAGGACTTCCTTCTTGTACATCTTTTTAAGCTTTGCTATAACACCCTGATCCATTGGTTGAATCAGTGCTGTTACATTGGGAGGCAGAAAAATTACTTTAAAATTTGCATCAACTGCATTCAATGTATCCGTCTCTGGATGAGATGGTGCATTGTCCAGTAGAAGAATTACTTTTCCAGTTTTCTTTTCTTGTTCTCTCAACCTCTTCACATTTGGGATGAACTGATTTGTATACCAATCAAGAAATATTTCACTATTCATCCAAGCACTCTTCTGTGCTTTGTAACACAATGGGAGACATGTCACATTCTTTAAACAACGTGGTTTTTTTGGCTTTGCCGATCATTAGCACCGGTAAACGATGACTTCCACTGGCATTCGCGGCTACCAAAATTGTTACTCTCTCTTTGCACTTTTTAAACCCAGGGGCAGCTGCTTCGTGCTGAGATGCAAGTGATTTTTGAGGCAATGATTTCCAGTATAAGCCAGTCTCATCGGCATTATACACATCATCGAGTGAATAACCTTCTTCTTCCAAAAAAGCCAAGAAAGTTTCTTTAAAATTTTTAGCGGCAGTTGCATCGCTAGATAAAGATTCCCCTTGAATCTCCAATTCTCGTATGCCATGACGAGATTTAAAGTTTCTTAACCATCCCTGGCTAGCCTTAAAGTCAGGAGGACCGTCAAGTTGATTGTTGAACTGAAGTGCCTTTTCACACAACAGAGAACCAGAGATAGGTTCCCTTTTGCTTCTTCTTTGCACAAACCATATATACAAAGCCTTTTCCAATTTCACATCTTTCGCATTTCTCATGGTTTTACGTTTCTTCGACCCATTTTCACTATCAAATTTCGATGCAAAACTCATAATTTTATCCTTGTTACTTTTGATGTCAGAGACGGTAGCTTTCCCAACATTGAAAATCCTCGCAAGTGAAGACACAGTTTCACCTTGTCCTAGTCTCTTGATAATTTCTGTTTTCGTTTCAATTGACAAAATTCTTTCTCTAACCCTCTCTTTCTCCTATCCCCAAATGCCCAATTCCGGTTTCTATATTGAAAGGTGGCGGCCAATGATGAGTTTAAACATCCGGGCATTCTTGTCGCATCTTGCATTAAATCTAAAAGTTAAAGCCTGGGCAGGCCGTTACTCGAGTCCCTGTCTGTCACACTGGAAACGACGCCTCTTAAAGCCACGTGACCAACATCTTAACCTGGAACTAGAGTCATTGTAGTTACCAGAGAACTTACAGACGAGAGTGATCCTCAAAGACTGGAGTAAAATATATTTGACTGCTAGAGAAAGTTGCAGTGGCGTACTACGGTGGGTGCGAGGGGGATAATCCGCCCTGAGTGACATCCAGGAGGGGTGAGCGATTGAATACTATTCTGACAGTATTGTACAGTTTAAATCTACTAGCAATCATAATATATTTTTGAATGTGCTTCTTTATAGGGGATGCAAAAAGAAGGGCCCGCCCCAAGTGCTAAATACCGTAAGCACGACCCTGAATAGTTGCAGACTTTCAGAAGTTCTTGGGGAAAAAAAGAATAAATGAAATGATACGGCCCCTTGAAGTTCTCCGGGCGTCCCTGATGAGACAAATAACGAAATGAACTGCTGCTTCATCATGCATGTCGTACACTAGTGTGTGTGTGTGTGTGTGTATGTGTGTATGGCTGGCAACGTCATCGTACAAAACACATTGTTACAGAGACCACCCATGCATGAACATCCTTGGTGCAGGTTTCCTTATAAGTGGACAATCTTCATTGGTGGCTCCGTGCTCCAAAGGCAGCGATAAGGAAAATAATGATGATAATAATGATGATGATAATGATGACGATGATGATAATAATAATGATAATGATGATGATAGAGTGATACAACTAGATCAGCAGCGTGGAACTGCTGGAAACAACAAAACAAATGACACTCAAACAAGTGGTGCAGTAAAAGACGCTATAGTCCGTTCGGAAATTCGTGCCTACAGAAAGCGTCAATTTTCTCCAAAACTGTTTGTTGTATGGACATGAATTTTTGCATGCAGTCTTAGATTTTCCATGCAGTTATTAATATATTTTTTGCCCTTACAAAACTCATGTCATGTTCGAATTTTCTTCTTTACGTTATATAAAAAACTCTTACCGTTGTCTGGGTTAATTTTTCTTAGTTTTACAGGAAAGTTACAAGATCCGTTCAAAAATATTTTTTTTTGGTTTGAATTAGTTACTCGCGACTGTGTACAATAGGTGCGCACTCGTGCGGACATGTAGTCACTACACTAATTCAAACCAAAAAAAAATATTTTTGAACGGATCTTGTAACTTTCCTGTAAAACTAAGAAAAATTAACCCAGACAACGGTAAGAGTTTTTTTATATAACGTAAAGAAGAAAATTCGAACATGACATGAGTTTTGTAAGGGCAAAAAATATATTAATAACTGCATGGAAAATCTAAGACTGCATGCAAAAATTCATGTCCATACAACAGTTTTGGAGAAAATTGACGCTTTCTGTGGGCACGAATTTCCGAACGGACTATAACTCTGGATACAACATGCATCGAGGAAAGCGGTTTTGTAGCATTACAAGGTGCTAATTCTTTTGGTACTTCAAAGGTAAGACGTATAGATGGAGATGGAAAAATACACACACATACATATATGAGAATTGAACACATATTGATATGTCTGCCTGCCCATCCTTATGACAGCCCGCCGATACCCGCCCGAATGTCTTTCTGCCTGCCTGTCTGTCCGTCGGTCTGTTTGTACATCTACCTAATCCACTGTATATCTCAGTTTATCTGTTATATTTGTCGGTTCTCTGTGTCTTAGTGGCGACAGTTAGAAAATACTGGATCAGTCTAACAACAAAGCAGAAGTTACAAGAAACAAAATAATAAACTTATGTAATCGCGCTTGTAGAAAGACATGAATGGCACCTGGTGGTTGGCGGTTAAAATCTTCGTGTTTGTCAGACAACACTTCCGTTCAGTAACTTTTATTTTTCGTGTCTGCAACTCTGTTTGTCCCAATAACTCTCTCTGAAATTTTAGTGACAGTTAGTGCTTCTGCCTACTACATCTGATATTCTACTGACAATCAGTGCTACTTCCTTCTACATCTGATATTCTACTGTTAGTGCTACTACCTTCTACATCTGATATTCTACTGACTGTTAGTGCTACTACCTTCTACATCTGATATTCTACTGACTGTTAGTGATACTACCTTCTACATCTGATATTCTACTGACTGTTAGTGCTACTACCTTCTACATCTGATATTCTACTGACTGTTAGTGATACTACCTTCTACATCTGATATTCTACTGACTGTTAGTGATACTACCTTCTACATCTGATATTCTACTGACTGTTAGTGATACTACCTTCTACATCTGATATTCTACTGACTGTTGGTGCTACTGCTTTTTTTGCGCTCAGTCTGTAAAACTGGGAGCGTATCGTAGGTAGAGCTGTATCAGGCCATACTGTGAAAACTGTTATTTTTTGGTTGGATTTGCGTTTCACCAAAGATACACTTTCTACTGCATTTGTTTCCTGTCTTAAAACTTGTGATACCAATTATCTTCAGCTCATCAACATTGTCTTAAACTCATCAACATTGTCTTCAACTCATCAACTTTGTCTTCAACTCATCAACTTTGTCTTCAACTCATCAACTTAGTCTTTAGCTCATCAACTTTGTCTTCAGCTCATCAACTTTGTCTTCAGCTCATCAGCTTTGTCTTCAACTCATCAGCTTTGTCTTCAACTCATCAACTTAGTCTTTAGCTCATCAACTTTGTCTTCAACTCATCAACTTTGTCTTCAGCTCATCAGCTTTGTCTTCAACTCATCAGCTTTGTCTTCAGCTAATCAACTTTGTGTTCAGCTCATCAACTTTGTCTTCAGCTCATCAGCTTTGTCTTCAACTCATCAGCTTTGTCTTCAACTCATCAGCTTTGTCTTCAGCTCATCAACTTTGTCTTCAGCTCATCAGCTTTGTCTTCAACTCATCAGCTTTATCTTCAGCTCATCAACTTTGTGTTCAGCTCATCAACTTTGTCTTCAACTCATCAAATTAGTCTTCAGCTCATCAACTTTGTCTTCAGCTCATCAACTTTGTCTTCAACTCATCAACTTTGTCTTCAGCTCATCAACTTTGTCTTCAGCTCATCAGCTTTGTCTTCAGCTCATCAACTTTGTCTTCAGCTCATCAACTTTGTCTTCAGCTCATCAACTTTGTCTTCAGCTCATCAACTTTGTCTTCAGCTCATCAACTTTGTCTTCAGCTCATCAACTTTGTCTTCAGCTCATCAGCTTTGTCTTCAACTCATCAGCTTTGTCTTCAGCTCATCAGCTTTGTGTTGAGCTCATCAACTTAGTCTTCAGCTCATCAACCTTGTCTTCAGCTCATCAACTTTGTCTTCAGCTCATCAGCTTTGTCTTCAGCTCATCAGCTTTGTCTTCAGCTCATCAGCTTTGTCTTCAGCTCATCAACTTTGTCTTCAGCTCATCAACTTTGCCTTCAACTCATCAACTTTGTCTTCAACTCATCAACTTAGCCTTTAGCTCATCAACTTTGTCTTCAGCTCATCAACTTTGTCTTCAACTCATCAACTTTGTCTTCAACTCATCAACTTTGTCTTCAGCTCATCAGCTTTGTCTTCAGCTCATCAACTTTGTCTTCAGCTTATCAGCTTTGTCTTCAGCTCATCAACTTTGTCTTTAGCTCATCAACTTTGTCTTCAGCTCATCAACATTGTCTTCAACTCATCAACTTAGTCTTCATCTCATCAACTTTGTCTTCAGCTCATCAACTTTGTCTTCAACTCATCAACTTTGTCTTCATCTCATCAACTTAGTCTTCATCTCATCAACTTTGTCTTCAGCTCATCAACTTTGTCTTCAGCTCATGAACATTGTCTTCAACTCATCAACTTAGTCTTCATCTCATCAACTTTGTCTTCAGCTCATCAGCTTTGTCTTCAGCTCATCAACTTTGTCTTCAGCTCATGAACATTGTCTTCAACTCATCAACTTAGTCTTCATCTCATCAACTTTGTCTTCAGCTCATCAGCTTTGTCTTCTTCAGTTTCTTTCTCTGGCTTTCTTTCCGTCACATTTTTGTATTTGTTTTCTTACTCTTTCTCTCTCCCCTTTCACTAATCCTTTCTCTCTAGCTTCCTCTCAATTTAGCCCATCTCCCTTTCCCCAATTTCTACCTTTCTTATTTATCTTCTTCCACATCTGACGATATCGTATTTCCTATACTTTAAACTCGTGTCGTCTTACATGTTCACATATTCAGGTGAAAAAAAAAGCAAGAAAGAACAGAAGTTGGAAAGTGATCATTAGAGTAAACGTCAGTATCCGGTTTTTGCCGAGTCCAGTTTCTTCCGCCTCCTAACATTTCAAGAGTTTTGTTTATTTCCCGCGATTTTTATTCACCATTTGCGAGCTCTGAGATGTTTGACAAACTCAATCTTCTTTTTCATCCTACCTTGTGTCAAATCCATCATGTCTGCTGCAAGTTTAAGCTTCCCTCATCGTTCAAACTCACATCAACGGTTACATCCCGATGTTTTATAACTCAACTCCCGCCCTCTGCAATTTTTATGCATTTGAATTTAAGGACACACTAGAACCCAGGTCAAGTAAACAACAACCCTGGGTTGTTAGAGAGCTCTTTCTCTTCCTCACCATTATTTTTGTCATTCTTTTTTCACGTTCACCAGAAATGTTTACAAATTTATAAAACAAAGTAAAAGGTAGTCGCATAGCAGATACTGCCGTAGTGGAGTGAAGTGTTAGAGACTTCCCCATACTAGGTCCAGTATCGAGAGGTGGGGTGACCAGCGCCCTTCCTCGCTGATTTTTCCTTCCCTAACTCAAGAGCAAAGTCAGGTACCCATATACAGCTGGGTAGACTGGAGCGTGTTGACATCGTGAATCAAACCCGGCACCTTAGTTACCAGAGACCAGCTCTCTAACCACTCAGTCAATCGGACGATTAAAAAATATTATTATATAACTAACATAAGTGTTCCAACCACAAAACTATTAAATCAATTGACTACGGTTAAAATTTACGGAGAACAACAAAGAACAACAGAGAACAACAAAGTACAACAGAGAACAACAAAGTACAACAGAGAACAACAAAGTACAACAGAGAACAACAAAGTACAACAGAGAACAACAAAGTACAACAGAGAACAACAAAGTACAACAGAGAACAACAAAGTACAACAGAGAACAACAACCAAGAAGTTACAGACTTTCATAAATGAGTGCATGCAGAGTCGGCCCTGGAGAATTTTCAAGGTCGTGGAAGAAATGGTTGTGATTTAATATGATTTAATTGAAGACTTCCGTTGACAGGTGAAGAGTTATAAATGAATGACACATGGGGTTTGACATATTAAACAGTGCGTCTCGTTGTTATAACCCAGGGGTCGGGTACCCCAGTAGATCCCACGACATAACTTCATAGATCCCTAGGTGACGGAAAGTGGGTAACGGGGAAAGAATGTTAAAACCATGTAAATTTTGAACTAGCCCTCCTTGTTCATCCGGTAATTAAAAGTGCGATTGATACAAACTTTTTATAAAGGGTCACCACTGATAAAGTAAGGTTGTTATAATAATTCTGATAAAGCTATCCCAGGGTAATTGGTACTGTTAATATATATTTGGTAAAGTATATCTCTCTTCAAGTGATTAGACTGTTGTAGTACATGCGCCCACACAGAGCAGATGATAAATAGGTTAGGACTGCATTGTCACTGTGTATAAAGTCTGTAGTGAGTGGTATGAAGGTTACAGTCACTCACCCTGTACTGTCAAGCATAGATCAACGAATCAGACTAGTGTTCGTTTCCAATTGACAGCACATAATTTATTCACACAGCAACATCGATCCGGTACGATACACTACACAGGTACAACAGGATACACAAAAATCAATAATAATCAATTGCGCAGAATGTCACAGCTGTTCAGTATGATGTAAACCCTGTTTACATCGCAGTTCTAATGTTACATCAGTAAATCCACCAGAACGACTGCTGATACTGCAGATACAAAACGCCACACAGGCTTAAATCTATACATATACTAGCAGTTCTAATGTTCCACCAGAACGACTGCTGATACTGCAGTTACAAAACGCCACACAGGCTTAAATCTACAGGAATACTTCAACGACTGCATACACTGCAGTTACCAAAACGCCGCACAGGCTTAAATATATATATATATATATACTCAAAAGACTGTCCGCTCTGCAGTCTACAAGTAATCTGGCCTGCACAAATCCTGGCCTTATAATCTCTTCAATAACTCTGATATCTGTTCATGGATCCTTAAATCTATATATACTAAAAAGACTGTCCGCTCTGCAGTCTACAAGTAATCTGGCCTGCACAAATCCTGGCCTTATAATCTCTTTAAATAAAGTACATTCACCAGAAAACTCTCCCTCCATAAGGAACAATGGCCTTACCATCTCCTAGCGCCGTTCCTGCACAATAGAAATCTATCAGGGAGGTAAATATGATCCAAAACATCGGCCTGTAGACACCAAGGCCCCAGAACATGTCCTTAACATAAAGTACACCTTATCTTCTATTATTGCAGATAATCACACCTAAAATAGGCAAATAATGGTACACCTCGAAAAATGGCCAAACATCGTTCCCGTACACTACCCTTGGGAACACACACAAGACACAGGGCTGACTCCAGTCAACGCCCCAAACTTAGACTCCTCTCCGACTGCCACGGGAACACACATCTCCCGCCAAACAGTCACCGGACTCGGCTGTTCACGGACTAGCCGTGAGCTATTCACAGCCGGCCGAAACCAGTACAGAATAACTACATGACTAGCGCTCACACGCTTTCTGTACACTCTGTTTTCTAACATATAAATGTTTAAACAACTCACAATTAAACAAGCCGACAAGTGCCACAACCCTGAATTCACACTGTACAATCAGCATAGTACGGATCACTCCCCTTTTGACCGTAACAGCGATGTCAACAGGTTTCACAGTAATTTTACTGCTTTGTCAGTGAAAACTTCGCAAGTAAGCTCACAAAAGTTCACTTTATTCCTGAACTGTTTAAATGAGAAAGCGATCTTTACTTTGACGTGAAGTTAACATCGGTTAAATATTTAGTTTAAATTCTCCACCGTTCTGTTGATAGGACTGCGTGAAGAAGATGGCATGGTAGAGATAAAAGTCACATATTCCAAGTTACATATACTCTGAAACCTGAAATCAGACATGAGTTTATTAAGATAGATGTTTGGAGAGCTCAGTGTTTCTAAAGTAGATCCTCACAGTTCCTGTGTTGCCTGTTGCAGCTATAACAGAACTACTGCCGTAGCAGGTTTCGCAATCCTACTCTGTATTATTTTTCCGCAGTGCTTTAACAGCTATAGCACGTTTCACTAGCTTTGCCCAACTTCAAAATGCTATATCTCAGCGAATATATAACGCATATAAGTGAAATTTTGTGTGTGAATTTGAAATGGCATAGACCCTATGAATTAAATTTTTCATTAAAATGCGGCCATTGGTTTTAATTTTTGTTTCTTTGCGATATAATATAAAATCCTACTTGCCAGCACACATCACACACACACATATTGAAATGTCTACAGTAAATTATACGACCTCATTTGCACATTTTTGGTTTATCAAGCAATTGGCATGATTTTTGTGTGAAATTGCGTAAAATTGCACTTCTTGAACATAAAACAGTTTATTTCCGGTTTTACGCACACATTGTCAATCAGTGGCGTGTCTACAAAAAGTATTGTGTGGCTAAGTAGGAAAAATGAGTCTGCGAGTACATGTTATGACATTACAGCAAATCACAAATAGGATTTTTAAGTATTTCTGCAATGAAGCTACTCGAGGAAAACTATATCATTCTATTTCAAACACACAAAAGATGACTATTCATGCCTTGGGGATAAGCAAACGATCATTGCACTGCTGGATAGCGACATCTGAAATTTGTAATTCCAGTGTTTTACACACGAAAAATAGGCCAAGAGTGGTGGATAATTTTGACAGAGAATTGATCCGCAGAGAAATTTGCAATATGTTTCACAATAATGAGGCAGTGACTTTAAGGAAATTTGAAAATTTGGTTAAGAAAGAATAATGACATTGATATTTCCAAATCTACGCTATGGAGGACTATTAGGAGTTTGGGATTCACTTTAGAAAATATGTTGTGGTAAAACCTTATTTGTGAGAAGCCTCATATAGTTGCAATGAGAAGCAAATATTTACGCTAGGTCAGAGAAATGAGAAGAGATTGTTATGATTTTGTGTATTTAGATGAAACTTGGATCAATGCGCACCACAGTAATGAACGAGAATGGCAATCATCTTGATGGGACAACATAAGAAACTTACCAAGCAAGCACAAAGGACAGCGACTAATAATCTGACATGCAGGAAAAGCACTCTACATGTGTTTCAAAATCCACAGATAATAGGGATTATCATACAGAGATGAATGTCAAGATATTTCAAGATTGGATTGTGAATCATGTACTTCCTTCCTTGGATACACCGTCGTGTTTGATAATGGACAATGCTTCATATCACAACGTTGTGGCACCAGAAGATAAAGTTCCTAATTCATCAAGTACTAAAGATGTAATAAAGATTTGGCTGACCAAAAACGACATTCCATTCAACGAAATGTCCCTGAAGCCTGATTTAATTGGAATTGTAAAAAAGACACAGCATACAAAGATATTTCTCATAGACAAGGCAATCCATGAACATGGTCACAGATGTTTAAGATTGCTTCCTTACCATTCTCACTTAAACCCAATAGAATTAGTCTGGGCTAAAATTAAGGAACAGGTAGCAACAGAAAATAGAACGTTCAAATTAAAAGATGTTGAAATACTTACAAAAGCCGCCATCTCCAATATAGCCAGGGATTATTGGAAGAAATGTGAGAACCATGTGTTACAAGAGGAAGGGGAATATTGGAAGAATGATGGTTTGTCCTTCATTCAGCCGAGATTGATTATCAATTTCTCAGAGACATCTGATTATGATTCGGATGAAGTTTAATTTCTTTAAAGATGACCTTACCGTTATTTACAAGCACATTAGAGGAGCAATGTTCTATTATGATATTTATGAACCGCAAAGAGGTGATACCAATTGAAATAATTAGATCAATGAAGGTCCAGTTTGATAGCGCATTAAATGTCAATAACAAACAATGTCACGAGTATCTCCAATGCAGATCATTTAAGAAATCATCTTCAACAGGTATTCATATGCAAACGTGATGGCCACATTATTGTAATAGTAGACACGCCTATGCCTATTCAATTCACAGAATCTGTGACTGAAGTGGTAAAATTTCTTTTCTCGATACACAATAATTAGTATGCCGACAAAGATCAAAGGATTTCATCCGTTTATGGGAACTGGACAAGATGCACAGATATAAAGTATATATTTGTTGGGTCTAACCCAATATAACATCGTATGCGAAAAATGGCATTAATACGTTCGACGGTTAATCAGATAATTACATTTGAAGTTGGGCAAAGCTGGTGAAACGCGCTATAACTAATCAGCCGTAGGAGCCCTTTTGAGGGCTTACTGCTTGCAAGCATAGCACAAGATTTCTTTCTCATATGCTCATTCATATTTGAATGGTAGTGGCACTGCAATAAAACCGAGTGGCTTTATGGATGAGCATAGCGTGCTCCGCCAAAAGAAGACCAACTCTTGAATCCAAGAAAGAAATCCATCCGAGACTACACGGGGTATTTTTTTATGTTTAGAAACTTTCTATCATTTAGCTTCTTTATCCCTTACTTGTTCACTGAAGCTCCATCACCACGGAGCAGTAACCTTCAAAATACGCTGTAACTGTCTTTTTTTCTTTGTTGATGTGATCACTGGCCCAAGACAGTATACATGTTGTTAGATGTGTAGTGCGAGCGTATGATGAATTGAGTGTGGGTGCGAATGAAGGCGCGAATGTGTTTAGGCTCGTATAGATGTAGATCCTGCAACCCATACTCTCACATGCAGTAATCAAGGATGCTTTGACACTGCAGGCATGTTTCAAGACATTTATTGACGGGAACACACATAGTATCAACAGGAACAGTCAGTGTAACAAGGTCATGCTGACCTGACATCGATAGGTATACATTTGGCATTCAAAAAGGTAAACATCAGAATAGACGTGCATGGTCAATAGCAAAGTTCTTCAATAATGACAGTTCGTAGCGTCGCCCTTGGCGTCTCTGACTAAACGCGTCAGATGCCTTAGTTACTTTGACACACAGGTGCAACTTGGCACTCCCCGCCAATTGCACATATCAGGCTGTAGTATAATAGCCGAAAGCACAGGCCTCGTTCTGACGTCGGCCGTGTACTTCTGTTAAATAGGTTATCATCAACCCTGCAGTAATACTTATTGTAGATATGAATTCCGCCAATCTGCGGAATTCCACAATATATCTTCGTCACTGGATTTCTGGACAATATAAGACTAACAGTCTTGGATGGCTACCTCGAGCACAAATATATAAGTTCTGAAATGGCGGATCAGTGAGCTGCTGTTCACCCTAGGTAATCCTTTACATGTTCTGCCACCGAAAAGCGTAATAATGCATAAAGGTCGGTATTACCTGGAAAATGAATCCTCAGAACTAAACAAGGAATTCTGTCGTCATCCCGACGCACAGAGATTCACTGGGGAAAACTGCCATAGCAGTTACTTCGAAGATTCTCCCCGAAAAACAATGGACTCTTGGTCCCTTCAGAAAAACAGGACCTTCCGGCTTCCCGGAAGTATATCTCACTCCCGCTTAAAAAACCTTCCCATAGGCCTACGCCGAACTGTCAACCTCTGACCCTAAAGGTCAAACACAATGAATGAATAAACAAGGGAAGACAACCCCTAATCAACCTGACATCGCAGGTAAAGACACAATTATTCTTATGATACAAACATAAGCAAATAACTTGACAGATGACTCCGTCGAAAATGACAGCAACATTACTACCACCCCCCTGTAAAAAAAAATGCAATTTTTTTTTTTTTAATATGTTCATGAGCAAGATAGCACCAGTATCACTTCTGTGCTCATGCAAACAATGAACCTAATATCAGGTACAATAGAAGAGGGTACAAATCATCTCCCAACATAGGAGAAAATATTTCCTTTAAGCCAAACAAACTAAGGGATACCATTCAAGAAACCTAAGTTGCTGGCAATACCAATCATATATCAAACATTACTAAATAATATAACCATAGCAATATACAAATGTCAATGCTATTTTAGCAACATATCACTGATGGATGGACAAAATGAAATTTGTTAAATTATCTAAACATCATCCAAATACATTTGTATTACAACATATTATGATATTAAGGACAGACCTAAGTCTGAAAATATATCAGGAAAAACTAGGACACAAGATTTAACTGGAATCATGTGGGCATCTAGACAATATGTCCGCCATCACATTATCCGAACCACGGATAGCTCGCACCGTGAAATGGAAAGGCTGAAGAGCAATAGCATAACGAGTAGATCTCGAGCTCTTCAAATCCTTACTTTGCATAGCCGTAAGAGCTTTTTGGTCGGTTTCCATAAAGAAATGCGCGCCCAGAAGGAACCTTTGTAGCTTAAGAATGGACCAAACCATAGCCAACAATTCACGGTCCAAAACCGAGTAATTCCTTTCTGCCGCATTCAGCTTCCTAGAAATATACATTACAGGATGCAGAGTTCCTGAATATTCCTGCATTAGTGCCGCTCCAATGCCAGTGGAAGAGGCATCACTACGAAGGACAAAAGTCTTATCAATCGTCGGTAGTCTTAAGATAGGATGAGATGAGAACAAATTCTTAACCTGATCCAATGAAGATTGGCATTCTTGGGACCACCGCACCGTATTAGGAGAACCTTTTTTTCAATAACGTTGAAAGTGGTGCCATAATGGAGGACAGATTCTCAATGAATCTTCCATAGAATTGTATCAATCCCAAGAGACTACGCACTTGCTTTTTTGTCTTCGGAACCGAGATATTTAATATCTTTGAAATGTTTTGGTCCTCTGTCTTCAACAGACCATGACCAACTCGATGACCTAGGAAGGAAATTTCACTAAACCCAACAAAAGCTTTAGAGGGTTTAGCAGTCAAACTATGCTCACGTAGAGTAGATAGCAATTCCTTCAGACCCTTTAGAATTTCGCATTAAAAGTCTAATAGTAGATCATCTTAATATACGGCTATAGGTTAAAGCAATCGGAACTTACGTCGGTTAACTTGTTTAATTTTGCGATATCTTCAACGAATACAGACGTATGTACTATTGTCATTTCTTTTTCGAACAATACAACTATCGAAGAAGAATATTAGAGTCTTCCCCGGCCATGTGGACATGGTTCCAATTATTTGGTAGTTGAATCATTTCATCTACAATTTCTTTCTCGACTTGGTGCTTGATGAAAACTGAAATATGGTATTGTGGTTATGCGTCCCATACTCTGATCCGATTACGATCAGTAAGTATGATGTGTCATGTTCTATGACATACTGTTGTCCAGGAATGTCACGGTACAGGACATCCTGATAAATGATTGTAACGTAGAGGATACTTGACGTTGTTCTCGTCAAAAGACAAAAAGACAAGTTGGAAGAAGTACTGTAAACGTCCCCACTCCCCACGATTCCGTTGAAAGTAAGTGGAATCGTAGGAAGAGGTAAGTTCATACGTCAGAAAAAATAGTTTCTCATCATCCTGTATAACAGACAGGGATGAAGATCGTGACCATGTTGAACTGGAGAGTCGTCCGTCGCCTCGGAAAATAGGCTGTGAGTAAATATAGTCACTGGACGTTCCAATAATACTCTGTTTCACAACATATTTATATGGAAGGTTTTATGCCTTCCATCCACATCGACAATATAGTCGACATCAGAAATTTTCGAGACTATAGTAAGTGTAATGGACCTTCCCAAAGAAATGAGAAGTCTATTCTCTCTTGCAGGGCAGTAAGACATATGCTTTGTCTCCAGGACAAAGTTGACGTAGGCGTCTTTTCTTGTTAGCAAATCGCCTAGCTTTTTCTTTCGCAAATTCGGAAGATGAAGTTGCTAACCTGCACGATTCGATAATCTTTTCTCTAAGAGCTATAACATATTCATATGACGATTGTGTATCATCGTCAATATTATCGGAAGTTATCAAATCGTGTAACAAGGACATTGGCCCGCGCGGTTGCGCGCCAAAGACAAGTTCGAAAGGAGAAAACCCTGTATGCTCGTTGGGAACCTCTCTATAGGCAAAGAGGACTGCAGGTAAAACCTGTCCCAATTCTCAGGGATGATCCTCCGTTATCTTGCCAAGTAAGTTCATAAGTGTCCTGTTAAGACGTTCTACCAATCCATTGGACATTGGATGATAAATACTACTGAGAGACCTTTTAATGTCTAAGCGTAGCCATTACTAGAGACCATGAGACATAACGTCCGAAATTAAAACTGAGTGACCCGTGATCGGTGACCAGTATTTCTCCGGGGAATCCCAGACGAGGAAAGATAACGAGCCAAAGAGCATCAGCGATATCGACAGTTGATATGCTCTTCAGAGGAATAGCCTCTGGCCAACGCGTGCACATGTCCACGCAGGCTAGTGAGGATAAATTGGTGTCCTTCTCGGCTGACTTAATTTTGAACGGACCAATGATGTCTATAGCCCATTTTCTGAAACGGCCGAATCGGAATATCTGCAGCCTGAATAGGAGCAGCATGTCTCGGACCCCTAGACTTGACCTCTTGACAAATTTTGCAAGATCGGCAATAAATTCGGATGATGTCTTTTATTCACGAATGGCCTCAAAAACTTGAATGACGCAAGGAATATACTTCTAGTTTTAGTTCCTGGAAATAACCCCCATGCGTGATCCCGCACAACTAGGGTGAGAATCGTGTGCATGCCGAAAGAATAAGGCTCTCAATACACTTAGGCCACAAGAATTTGCGAATGTCAGTAGATAGGCTTGTCCGAGTGTTGTACCATTCGTACCAATATACCATTCTTGATTTCCACTAGTGAATATAACTTTTGTGTATTCGTATTTGGGATTTGGTATCCCCTTCTTTGAAGAAGGAAGTATTGCTCGAAAGAAGGATCCTCTTCTTGACGTTTAACAAACGAGTCATGGGAAATCACCAAGTGCTCGTCTTGGCTATCAACTTCATTACTATTATCAGATGAAGTTGGGGGATTAAGAGCTTGAGCTCTGCTGATCATCACTGCATTGAACCCGTGTTGAATTGTTTTTGTTCTTCTTCCCACCAACTAGAAAATTTGTTTTTTTGCGGGGGGTGACATTCCTTTAACCCCATGATATACGACCGATTATTATAAGATCCGCAATAGGATTAGGAAGAAGTACATGCATCGTGGACATCTCCTGTGATGAAGAAAGGATGTCAATCCTAATAACTAGCAGTAGGATAAGCTTTCCAAGTTAGTACCACACAAATGTAACACATTTGATTGTATTTTTTTTTTCTCCCAGTGGCACAGCAAGGATCTATCAGAGACTCCCTTAACCCCCGACGGTAAGTACACTCCCCGACTAATCGAAAAGGTAAGTTCTAGACCTTGACTGCCTATCATTTATTAGAACCTTTATCTAAGATGAGAGATCCCTCTCACCATCATGCAGCGCAACTGTAGCAGGTAGAGCCAGGAAGAGGTGACCACAACTTAGCCGTAGATACAGTCAGATGTTACGAAACAATGTGGAGTAAGCATTGAGGGGGACACTTCAGTTTGCTCTCCCAAATTCGAAAGCATACAACCAGTGATAGCCCTATGAGATTACCACTATTCATTTATATTCTTCTCGTTATTTACAGGCTCCATCAAACTATTTGTTGCAACAGAGTCTTGTATTGTTCAGGTAGGTCTTTTCAATTGTTAAACCTAGGTTACATCGCATTAAGCTCATTTTCCCTCTGAATTTGTTTTATGACTAGGGTCATTTCCCGTAATTACCGTTCGACTATCATCTCCCTGTAATTATTATTTCGATACTATCATTTTCCCATGTAATTGTTTTATCTATATTGCCTATCGTGATTGTAATCTTTCACGGTTATTGAATCCCGGTTTTCTAAATTCACCAATTGTCAATAATCTTGACGTCGAGAATGATTACCTTCGAATAATTTGAATAAATTATTTATTTGGATAGCTCCTTGCGAAAGTGTCTCAAATTATTACCAACTTAAAAATTACGAGAACTACATCTTGTCTCCAGTCTGCATAGCGAAGATGAACCATCATAGTGTTGGATTATTCCGTTTATGAGTGTAATTTTGATTACTTCTTTCCACTATTTCCAAATTTTGTTGAGCTGAGCACCTGAAATTTTTGTTTGAATATTAGGGCCATATGGTGTTGCCGAAGCAGCTGGCAACCCTTCTTTCACTTTAGAATTGCTAACTGTAGCATGGGGATGTGCTGTGGCATACTGACAACAGTATTCCTCCATTTCTTTTAAGTTTTTAGGCTTACGCTCATGAAGGAATGCAAGAAAAGAATCATTAACAGATGACAAAACCTTAGCTCGCAATAATAAGTCCATTAGACCTTCATATGTTTTCTCAATCTGAGACAACTCAACCCATCGTGTAAATGTACGACGTATCTGATGTAAGATCACAAAATCCTAGAGAATCTATCCATTTTCCCTGGCCTACCATTGTCCTAAAACGAAGACGATAGTCTTCTTGTTTTAGTTGATATTTTTTTAGTAATGCTGCCCTGACAACATCATAATTAGTCCTCTCATGTTCGTCTATTGTCATAAGAGTAGTCACTGTGTCACCTGTAAAAAATGGCATCAGTTGTTCAACATATTTTTCCTTTTTTATGTTATGCGTATCGCACAAAAATTGGAATCTATCTAGATAATATGTTACGTCATCCTTTAAAGGATTGGAATCTCTAGACCCTGCGACAATTTTAATCCTACTACAGCACTCTAATCCTTGTCGTACTCGTAGTTGTTGCTGCTGCTCACCCGTACTCGCCAATTTCAATTTCTCTAATCTCCAAAGTTTGCGAGTTTTTTCATCAAGGCTTCCATCTTCTATAGTTTTACTTTCCTCATGTTTCCATTTTTCTGGATTTCAGCCCTACAGCCTTCTCCTCTCCTCTGCTTAGCAGCTTGAGCTTTTCCTCCGTCCTCTGCAAGCAGCTTCTTATGTTCTAAATCTCTTTTGTTCAGCTTCAACATCTCCTTTCCTCCACCTGCATCTCTGCAATTTCTTCTTTGTTCTGCAGCCAGCTCATATCTCGCTTTCTCTGTCCTAGCCTATCTTATGTTCCGCCGCAGCTTCTCTTCGCAGCTTTTTCTCTTCAGCTGAGCTATTTTTTACCGTCTTCAGCCTGAGCTTTTTTTCTTCTGCAGCCTGCAAATGCTTTAGCTCATATTGAGCAACAGTTACCCCATTGTTCTAACTGTTGTGACCATTACATATCAAGGGGCTCTTCCCTTGTGTATAATAAAGTAAGTCCAATGTAGTCATTTGTCTAATGAAGATCAGTAACCATGATAAAATATAAAATTTATCTAACATAATGAATTACCTGTCGAATCCCACTTCAAGGGAGAAACAAGTCTGAAAATGCTCTTAGACGCTGTTATACTCACTTCACTTTATCTTTACTGTCCTCTAGGTCCTTAGGTCAAAGACTTCTGTAATGTTCCATCTCTGTTTATACCTGTACCAAAAAAATCACTTGAGTACCTGTGGTAAAAAAAATTCCTTTATATCCCACTACACTCATGGGCACAATATCTTTTTTATAAAGAACTTGAATATGTATTTCACCTTGTCTCAATCATTGTAGATAACAAGTCTTTTATCAAAGAACTTGTATAAATATCTTATATACTAATAAAATTTTATTAAGAAACGTCTATATGAAGAGTCTACCCTTATCACAATATTATCAAAACATGACCAAGTATGTGTATGTAAGACTGTGCTAATGACAGTAATGTAAGTACAACACAAAAAAAAAAAATACAAAGACCAAAATACAAAAAAACAATTACAATGCGCCAACACTGACTATGTTTTTTTTAACCAAAAATGTGTAGAGAAATACACAAGAAAGGAGAGCCCTACAGAATACAAACAAAACAAATCTACAATCAAAACTGAAAAACAGACAAAATATTACAAAAACAACGTTAAGTACAATTACATCACAGCTAACATCAATAGCGACCAATTGTCACTAGCAAATTTCCAAATTAAGAAAATTTGCAACTACAGACCGCTTACAGTAAGCCTCGATCAAGTGGCATATTTACCGTAAGACCCACCAACCGAAAAAACCCGCAGAAAAAATACAACCAATAAACATGTTGAGAAGTAACATTAACACTTAGCAATCAATTTTACAATGTGTTGCAGAACAAGTTCAGTCACAGCGCATGTAAACTAAAATAAAATTCCTTGCTCCTTGCGAACACAGAAACGAAACGTCAAACGCGCACTGAACGTCAAATCCACTGTAACATAAAGTGTTATTCACGAACCAAAGTTACTATGACCTCCTCAAATTAGGGCTTGCACATTGAATGTTTACAATTTCACGTACTGTTTACAGACACTTGACCTCCAACAATGTAGCTTGAATGCTCTGACCTAGAAAAGTCTGTTGTTGAATGAAACGTGTAACAAACAGCAGTACTGTTTACAATAGGAACCCGCCTTCTATGCAGTTATGGTCCCCGTAGCAAATGCCTAGTAGTTAACTGCAGTACATGTCTTGTTATGCTTTATGTAGTATTATAATATAAATGCTCGTAGTGTTTATTTGGGTCAACCGTTGATGACCTATATCTGTCCTGTTGTAGCCAAAACTTGCAAGTGTAGAATTAGCGCTGTGTGCTACGGCTGTCCCGTGTGTAGCTTAGACCCCCAGATCAGAAGTGTAATGTGTACTTGTCCTTCTTGTAACTTTCTCGACAAAACTGGAGACATCATACATGTAACAGCCAACCAGGAATGTAAATTTCTGGAATCCCTATAAATGTCAACAATAATGGTAAATGCTCCGCTCTGTTCTTTTTTAAAACCCCCCACAGATCTGGTCCATCCAGAAATGTAGTTTCTAGGCCACATTGGCGGGACAAATGAAATGTATCATAAGAGCCCACGTAAACTGGCTCACCAGAAATGTAACTGTCTTTTTTTTTTTGTTGAATTGAGTGATCACTGGGCCCAAGACAGTTTAACATCATGTTGTTAGATGTGTAGTGCGAGCGTATGATGAATTGAGTGTGGGTGCGAATGAAGACGCGAATGTGTTTAGGCTCGTATAGATGTAGATCCTGCAACCCATACTCTCACATGCAGTAATCAAGGATGCTTTGACACTGCAGGCATGTTTCAAGACATTTATTGACGGGAACACACATAGTATCAACAGGAACAGTCAGTGTAACAAGGTCATGCTGACCTGACATCGATAGGTCTACATTTGGCATTCAAAAAGGTAAACATCAGAATAGACGTGCATGGTCAATAGCAAAGTTCTTCAATAATGACAGTTCGTAGCGTCGCCCTTGGCGTCTCTGACTAAACGCGTCAGATGCCTTAGTTACCTTGACACACAGGTGCAACTTGGCACTCCCGCCAATTGCACATATCAGGCTGTAGTATAATAGCCGAAAGCACAGGCCTCGTTCTGACGTCGGCCGTGTACTTCTGTTAAATAGGTTATCATCAACCCTGCAGTAATACTTATTGTAGAATGAATTCCCGCAATCTGCCAAATTCCACAATATATCTTCGTCACTGGATTTCTGGACAATATAAGACTAACAGTCTTGGATGGCTACCTCGAGCACAAATATATAAGTCCTGAAATGGCGGATCCGTGAACTGCTGTTCACCCTAGGTAATCCTTTACATGTTCTGCCACCGAAAAGCGTAATAATGCATAAAGGTCGGTATTACCTGGTAAATGAATCCTCAGAACTACACAAGGAATTCTGTCGTCATCCCGACGCACAGAGATTCACTGGGGAAAACTGCCTAGCAGTTACTTCGAAGATTCTCCCCGAAAAACAATGGACTCTTGGTCCCTTCAGAAAAACAGGACCTCCCGGCTTCCCGGAAGTATATCTCACTCCCGCTTAAAAAACCTTCCCATAGGCCTACGCCGAACTGACAACCTCTGACCCTAAAGGTGCCAAAAATTGTCCCTCAGCAACACAGACTCCTGTCGGCCTTCTCTGGGTTGCGCCATGCACTGCCATACAAGAGAATCGTTTTATGTCTTGGATTTTTAAGATTTATTTTCTGGAGTTGACCTGTCCATATTGTTTGTTGAAGATGTTGCCGTTCAAAAGGTCTACAGAATGGGTCACATGTCCAACCTTCTTTAGTCGCTTTTTTACGTTGCATGGCAGGTTATAGTATTACTATTCTTTGCTCTCTCGTTCACAAAAGCAATACCGTCATGCGCCGCTTAACGTCCACGATACGTTCTGTGAAATAGGACGTTATGCGATTTGGACGTTGTGCGAACACCATACTTTATACTTACGTCTATATATACTTACATATGTGTATATTCTTAAAAAGTCTTCTGTACTTAGCAAAGTTATATGGGATACTGTAGTGTACCTGTATTGACTAAATAGCCAAGATTTTGTACACATACAGTGCTGTATTTCGGCTAATGTACTGTATCTGGCAAGGTAATACTGTACAGTATATGGGTTAAGTAGGAAAATAATGTAAAATACTGTATACTATACATAGGCTAATATGTAATCTGTACTTACCACAATTGGAGCTTGCAGGGCTAACGTAGAGTTGGGTGAGCCTGGAGGCTGTTGCTGGTACAGTTCTGTACTGTACAAGATACTGAACTTACACTAAATTACTAATGTATTTTCGAAAGTTCACATTAAAATAACTATAGTAAGTACAGTACAGTGCATACATAGGCCGGTAACAAAGACATTTATTATGACTATCAAGACATATGTACTGTATTATAGGTTATTTATGTACTGTACTATTATACGCCTGGCATCGCAATAGGTTTGTACTGTATACAAGAGACATGAGATACACGTGTTGCGTGCGGGAAGCTGTTGCTTTCGCTACGTCCTGTTACATCCGCTTCGTCCTGTTCTCCGATCGGGATGTCTGATCTCTATTATAACCTTATGGGACCATGTATATGCGGTCGGACGTTGTCCGAAAGGACGTTATGCGGCGCATGACTGTATTTCTAAATAGACGTCCCGTGTTTTTCCCAGGGAGTCTCCACGCACACGAAGAATGCGTCTGTTCGCCCCTTCTACCTTCATGTTGTACAATGTCACACACAGTAAACTGTGTATGAGACTAGCAACCACATTATGAAAAAACCTCTTATTACCGCCTGGCATAAAAACGTAATGAAAAGCTGTTTCCGGGATTAAATCTGCGTCACGCTCCACCTTACCCAGCTGTAAAGGGGTACTGTGACGTTTGATTAGAAATGTCTGACCTTTAATCTGTGCGGTCGGTCTATTTTCTTTCTATTTTTGTCTCTGCCTCCTTTTCTGTCATTTTTTTAATGCTCTAATTCTCTCTCTGATTCTGTCAATCTTGCGAGAGGCCAGCTAGGCCCACCTCCTTGCACGTGCAAAGCGGCACTTTGCAAAAGAATCTTTTATGTAGATTCCTGGGGGAAGCGGCAAATATCTCAGGTTCTGTGAGTACAGGGTACCCCGAGCACCGAGGAAACTCTCTGTCTTTTATTCTTGCCGTCTTTCGGTTTGCCAGCCGAGTTTAAGTCGCTCGCAGAAACAGGCGAGTCGGTTAACATTACGCCACTTTCCTTCGGCTATATGCTACCATAGAAGCTCTTGCGTGGTATTGCGGCTTTTGTTCTATTTTCATATGGAATGGTCTGCGAATGCGAACATAACATCTGACATTTTTTTTACTATAATAATACAGTTACGACTCTCTGCAGTTAGTTTCTGCAGACTTCGGCTGAGCCAGCTCTATTTTAGTAAATATAAATGGTAGATGTTATGTTCGCATTCGTCAGACCATTCCAAATGAAAATGTTCTGTTGGTTATGGTAGCATATAGCCGAAGGAAAGGTGGCCGGTTCGACTGTTTCTGAGTATTAAACTCATGTATTTGTTTCCTCGGGTCGGTGGTACCCTGTTACTCACAGGAGATATTTGACCGCTTCCCCAGGAAATTCTACATAAAAAAGATTCTATTTAAAAGTATATGTGGGCCTTGGCCTCTCGCAGGATTCAGGCACCGTCGTGCATCTCAGCTGTTTAGGGTGCGTATATTGTGTGGTGTTGACGTTTGACTGGCATGTAGAACACTCGTGTGGGAGTCGGCAAGTGTCTTTGATCGTGTTTAACTGTCTGCGTTGTAGAGCAATATTTGCTGGAGTATACTGATGCATAAAAATATATACGAGTATATATATGTGGGGTCAATCCTATTGTATGGCTCTGAGACATGGAGAACAACAAAGACAACAATCAAAAAGCTACAGACTTTCAAAAATGGGTGCTTGCGAAGAACAGAGGGATTAAAATATATATATATATATTCTAATCCCGGGTTATTTTAATTTCATCTCGGATATTTAATTCTTATAGGCAAGTAATTTTTGTGGGATCTGGAAGACATAATTATTAAGCCCGCTACCAATTTTAACTCTGCTTACGAAGCACGGCCCGACAGAAGATGAAAATAAGACACAGAAGGATAGGTTATCAAACAGAAAAAAAAGAGATATATTTTTTAGAAAGACAGAAGACACATGTATATCAATTTATTTGACCATGGTGTTTTGCTTTTAAAATGTGTATAATTTAGTTCTGTGTAGAGTTGCGATATTAATTTGATACAAGGATGCTGGTCACGCCAGTTAATTTAATAACATGTTTCTTGTTGTGGGTGGCTAAAAATGACCTCGCTTTTAGCCTGAGTCAGATTGCGCGTGTGCGAAGCGAACGCAAGCAAAGCGTTTCACGCATGACTGGCTACATGTGTTATGGACAAGCGCTATAGCACCGTCCAGCCACCAGAGAGAGAGAGAGAGAGAGAAGGGGAGGAAGAGGTGTACGTTGTATATTTTTGGTATCAGGGGATTGCATGGTGTATGTTTTGACATGGAGTGTATTCATTTTCGTGATGGAGAGAAAAGACTGTGCAGTCAATTGTAGTTGTAAATGTTTAGTCTTGGGTATTTTGTGGTGGCGTAGATATGTATATGTTCTTGATTATCTGTATTTTCCAGAACTACTCAAGATAGAAGCTGTCTGCGCCCTATTACAAGCCCAACACGAGTCGTCAGGATAAGATTTGGGCAGATAGGAGAAAGTGCCTTTGGATTATATTTATTTTGACAATGTTCACAGCCCCAAGTTATTCCGACAACACGGCTTGTCAGCCGAACATTCTAACGGATGTTTGTTTTTCTTGTGTGGAGTAATTTCATATCACCATCACAGTACCCATGGGCCGTTACAATTGCCATTCATTTTTCTGGGCAACATCGGTGTAACCCTTTTACACCCTATCACCTTGGATTATACTAGCTTACAGCTAAGAAGAAGAGCCAACGATTTACCAGTCTCAGTACTTGTGGGGTTTTTAGGCTACTTATGACCCATTTGAGGCGCTCCTAGCGAGCCCTCACTTATATTCATAGTTCTAATTTGTGAGCCGAGGTCTCTAGCGACCGGCTAAAAAGAATTTCGCATGTGTGCTGGAGTTAACGCATTAGCATTCATCGCAATCACTCGTGCCCTTTGAAAGTGGGTGCGCGCTGGAATAAATTTTACATTCATTCCTACCGGAGCTTCTCTCCTCATCCATTGGATTAATAAATTCACGGAACAGGGATAGGCACTTAAGGGTCGGAGTAGTTTCAGTCCTGGTTTTATCCTAACAGGAGATAGGAGAGGCCGTTTCATCATAGGAACTGGGGGCCCCCTGTCAGTTACGAAAGCTGGATTAGAGACGGACTCACTGGGTGTTGGTGTGGAGTGAGTGAATTTCAGTGTGTGTGCGATTGAACCTAGTGGTGTGGACAAGGGAGTTGACCATAATTGCTCATGGTGATTTTTTGATGTCTTTTGTAGCCTTCCGAAATTTTTGAAGGCCTGCTGATTTTTATATGATTCATGCTTGGTGTCGTACTTTGGTTTGTTTAATAAAACACAAAAAAAAGTTATGTGGCGGTCAGAATCTCCTCTCTTATAACTGCCATTTGAACGTCGTAACGTTATCCATTACTGTCTTAATGTTATTTATGAGCATTGGAGGGCGAGAAGTAGATTGACTTAGAAAAGTAAGTCGCAATAGGCTGAAGACGTGGCCCAACCTCTCTTCAGAAGTCATGTTTCTTCTCATAATTTCATTAGTGACTCTATTCTCATCCATTTCACATCTTCGCATTCACAATCTGTCTGAACTCAGACACACTCTATTCACAATCTATTCCTACCTGCTACAGGTACCTGACTGCGATCTTGAGTTAGGGAAGGCAAAGGCAAAGAAAAAGGGAACTGGTCACGCTATATTACGTGTTGCACGCGGTGGTTGAAACACTGGGATTTCCTATGTTTTAGGATTCAGGCACCGTCGTGCATCTCAGCTGTTTAGGGTGCGTATATTGTGTGGTGTTGACGTTTGACTGGCATGTAGAACACTCGTGAGGGAGTCGGCAAGTGTCTTTGATCGTGTTTAACTGTCTGCGTTGTAGAGCAATATTTGCTTGAGTATACTGATGCATAAAAATATATACGAGTATATATATGTGGGGTCAATCCTATTGTATGGCTCTGAGACATGGAGAACAACAAAGACAACAATCAAAAAGCTACAGACTTTCAAAAATGGGTGCTTGCGAAGAACAGAGGGATTAAAATGGTATGACAAGGTTACCAACGTGGAACTGATGACAAGAACTAGACAAGTGCCACTGGAACAAGAGATGAGAAGACGATGGCGATGGATAGGACACACACTGAGGAAACCTGTTGATAGCATTACAAGGCAGTCCATGTTCTGGAACCCCCAGGGCAAGAGAGGCAGAGGTAGACCAAGAAGCACATGGAGAAGAGACCTAGAAACAGAGGTGAAAATGATGAGGAGAACGTGGAAAGAACTTGAAATGATGGCACGTGACAGGAGGACTTGGCATGTGTTTGTTGAAGATCTATGCTCCTTTGGGAGTGGAGGGTTATGAATGAATGAATGAATACTGATGTATAATTGGTCCGGGTTTGTAAGGACAGGAACTGCGTGAAATCAGATTATTTATGACGTTATACTGCATAACTCCAGCATGTTTGAGATGTCCTTAATGATGATATATCGAGATGTTGTCATAATTACCTCACCTCTTCATTTCCTTCTTCTTCTGTCTCCTCTTATCCTTCTGCTCCTCCTCACATTTCCCCCCCCCCTCATCCTCATCACTATCATATTCCTGCTTCACTTCTCCCTCCTGCTCCTCCGAAGCCTCTCAGGCGTCGACTTGAATAACTTTAAAGAAAGCGATGGTCAATCTGAGGTTGTTGGTATCGTGGTAAACTTTGTCCAGAAGTTATAATGGTGATGGTCATAAGTGCTTTCTCTGTTCTACGTATACTGGGCACTTTTGCAGACGACTTTCAGCTGTCATTTTATATGTGCCACGGCTCCACTCATCGGTAGTTCATATTGACGTCTTCAAGAAGTTGATTGTGAGGAAAGTCAGGAATATCAGTTGAACATAATTATCAACTGGTTGAAATATTTAGCTCCCAATGAAGTATGTGAATATATCTGTTATGGATAGTGTGGTAAAGTGGGATGATATAAATATTTATAGGGGACTTAGTGTACTGACTGAGATCAGCTGTGAAGGTATCTGTATCTAATAGAGTGGTGTATTACAGATGACCTTACTTGCTACCACATTTATACCTCAGTCAGACCTATTCTGGAATATTGTGATGACTACGTTGAATGTCTAGGGTTATGATAATGATGAAGTGTATGTTCACAACAACCAACAGACAGATACACAATTTAATTTAATCCACAATACTTTACAACACTGTGACACTCACATACACAGAACACTCTATAAGACTATCTTAAATGAGTCAAGTGTTAAAGTTTAAAAATATATATGTATTAATTCCTTCAAATATTAGATATCCTGATTCAACTACAAAGTGAACCAGGAATCACAATCAAATGTAATCACAAGTTATATGTACACAATTTATAGATAGAATCTTTGTATTGACATATATTATTATTGCAATAAGTGTGTAAGTTGTGCTGTAGTACTCTGAGGTAATACTGGCTTTTCAAGCTAGGTGGTTGTGTGTCATCATGACTTCAAGTGTTTGTTTCTCGTGGACATAATATTGGGAAAGTTCACAGTTTCTTTTTATTTGAAACTAATAAATGTCCCTCTAGATTTAAGGTAAAGTCACTGTTAGAGGGGGTATACACAAGATTGAGCTGCTCTGGCCACATAATCTTAACTTCTGTGTGGGCGGCAGGAAACAGTCTCCACTGCTCGCTTGCTTCACCGTGTTCTTGAGACACAACACAGGTCGATATATTGACTAAGGAGTCTGCTACCAGCCTCTGGCTTCAGCAAAACTCAGACCAGGTGCTGCTTTTAATATGTTAGTACCACTGTCCCTGAAACAAGAAGGTTGTACCTCCTACTTCAGAACTAATTTATAATCTATTTCCACACTGAGCACAATACATAACAAACACCGAGTTCAGCGCCGTGGGCCAACTGTTAGCTTCTCATGTAATAACATTCACCAGTATTCCTCTCCTTAATGATTACAACGCCTCTGCAATTTCAGCTGTACTTCCTTCTATACAATAAGATAGGTGTCATAGTACTATTGGCAATCCCATGCAGTTATACTACTCTCCGACAAGTTTTGTTCAGGTTGGAGCAATATCTAGGCTTTGCCTCATGTTTGCTACTGAACCACACACATATACAGACATAAATTATCAGTTCACATTCAATTTTCATCTAAAAGATATCAAATATTTCTAGCTTACCACAATTCATGGAAATAATACACAAAATACGTTGACTGGCAATGAGTTATGGCACAATTCCGATCTGCCTCTGTCCCAGGCTTTCATAAGAAAAATATGAGCTGGATCTCAACGCACTTGCTTCTCAGTAAGTTTATTTTAAAAATGTGGCACTGAACAGACGCTCCTAATTGACTATATCAAATGGTCTAACCAATAGGACCATGTTTACAAAAGTATTTGAAAAAAGTACCCTTACTACCGTTTCCCGTAACAACCAAAAATAGTATCTGCAATCGACTAATCATCTTTAGGCTTACATATTCTTCTAGCCAATGAAATCGGATTTAACTTGTTGGCCTATTTCCCGTAAAATAGTGGTTTCAAAACATGCCACTGAGCAATTATGATTTGGTGCTGTCAGACAACCTCACTATTTTATTTTGGCTATAATTTGTTAATTCCTAGACTATTTGCGTAACACTTAACATATTCTTTGTCAGCAAGTCCTAAGGAACCCAAATATATAAATTTAATGGGGCTAAGTGGCTGCGTTCAAAATATGTATTTTCTTCTACCTCCTGTTCACTTCGATACGATGGGGTGTCATCTGTACTGTCAGGATTTCAGACGTAAAACAGTATAATGTCATGTTTCCTAATAAGCATTAAACATGTTTTTTAAAACCTAACCGTGTATTGGTAGTGTTTTTTATCACTGTCTATTTGAAAAAAAGTTAGTGCTTCATGCCTTTCGCGTTGGGGGTGGCATTAATTGTATATCGCGAGACGGCGTGTTAGTATTGAATGCGTTCCTCCCCCTTCTCTCTCTCTCTCTCTCTCTCTCTCTCTCTCTCTCTCTCTCTTCTAAGCTCGTCTGTCTTTTCTTTTACTTAGTGCATAAAATGACATGAATGGAATATTAATCTAGGTCATTACGCAGTGTGTCTATCTCAAGGTTTTCTAAGAAACACAGTACCGGTTTTATTTTTTTGAAACGCGTGTATGCTGCTGTAGGCTTTACTATCAAACTTGGAAGCGTTTCAGTTATGTAGACGAAGTAGAAAAAGGGGGATTTTTGTACGCCATTGTGACAGCACTGGTCTTTTACCATTCTTCTTTCCTTTTATTGAATTAATTCGTTAGGCTTTACCTTTACTTTTTAATTTAGATATGTGGATTTAGAATGTTTCACGACAGATAGTCTACCAAGCGTTTGTTATTGCTTTATATGTTAGATTCGTGCTGTTGTAGTTTGCGAGCCATCACTGGTATTTGTTGAAATACACCTCTAGCAGAAACAACAGCGGTTCCCGCCATACCCCACCACATTAAAAAACTGGACCTTGTATGGTGAAGTTTGTCACAGTTCACTCCTCTATGGTAGCATCTTCTAATAGACTACCTTTACCTGTCTCACAGAAGCCAGCACTGTATGAATACGTGAGTACTTTATCACCGGATTTTTGCTTGTAGACCAAGTTGTAACCTCGTGGATAATAAATGAACAGTCATTCATTCGTTTGTTCATTCATTCATTTATTTGTTAATTCTTTCTTTAATTCATTCACTCATTCTCTGCTCCACTGCTTCACCCATGACCTTTACCCCAGTTTCTGGCACTTTATTACAACATCTCATCATTTCTCACCCCTCCTCAGTTTGTATTCTTAAAAGCATGCATAAGTTTTTTTTTTAACTCCAGCTCGTTAAAGTGCCTTGGTCACGTTGTTCCATCACAACCAAACGTTTTTTAAAACTATAAAACCTTGGAGAATTTGAAAGGTTTTTCAATGCCACTAGCGATTTCCGTTTACGGTCCGTGTCAATTTTAAAAACACTTTTGCCCATTTTGATAAGGGTTTCTTAAACTAAGTTTTTTTTTTTTTTTGGCAATGGACCGCTTTGATTGGCAGCTTGAAAGATATGCACCCTAAGATTGTAGGGTGAAGGCCACAGGTCGATTCTTAGAAAAAAAAATGTACATAGACGCATAATTAAACTGTGCATACAAATAATACATGTTATTAAAAAGAAGAACCGTTAAACTGACATATAGTCATAGTGATATACAAAAACAACATATATTTCTTTAAATGCAAAAATCTATGATAATTTTTTGTAAGTAAGCATCTTTTGTTAAAATAAAATTCAAATTTACAGGCTACGTACACGGAATTCTAAAAAACAATCATTAATCCATAATGAGTCTGTGGATCAAAGGTTAAGATACCAGGGTGTATGTTATTTTTCTCTTTCATTTCTCTACTGTTTGAAGATAGTTTGTTTTTGACGAAGACAATGCCATGTTTACTTAGGACATTCCTTTGTTCTTCGTATTAGTAAAACAAGGACTTTTTTTTTGTTTCTTAACCCATGACAATTTGGAAGTGGGGTTCACCGACAATTTTGAAGTTGGGTTCACCGAGGATTTTGAAGTTGGGTTCACCGATGATTTTGAAGTGGGATTCACCGAAAAGATCACCAACAATTGTGAAGTGATGTTCACCGAATATTTTGAAGGCAGTACACACACTATTCAATACAGTCTCTGATTTGCTGAGTGGTTAAAGCACTTGTCTCTCACGGCAAAGACACCGAGTTCGAAACCTGGTAGAGTAACGCTTCAGAATCATAATCATAATCTTTCAGCTTCTGTAACGGAGTGTCTCCCTTGATCTGTCGTAGTCGTTCACGAATGGCTAGACAATTGGAGTAAAAGGGTGAGTTTTCAAAAGTAGCAATCTTTGCTCAAGACTACTTTTGGCAGTGATGTAAATAGGAGGATTGTGTTCCTATTTCAGGGAGTATGAAAGGGATTTTAGGATGGCAAGTACAACTACTGTGTTTACTAGTTTTGTTGTAAACTTAGTTTACTCCTCCCATTTCTGTGAGAAATGTAATTGTGTCACGATGTAACATTAGACTCTACTTTATTATTCCCCCCCCCCCTTCCTTTTCCGGCGAAGTAAATCAGCAAAGTATTATTCTGTTTAGCTCTGTATATGAGTAATTTTAGAAATAAGGCTTACCAGTGCAATCATCACTTTCAATCAACCAAGTTAAACTCTAACGAAGCATTTATATTTACCTATATATAACAGGATATTTATTTATGAAATATAATTGAATCAAGGTTAAAATTTGAAATAAGCAACTTATAGAACCAGTAATCAATTGGTATATGATCTTTTAGAAAATTGTTATTTTCTTCATGTGTTTATATAAATTTGGTAGAATAGTGTTTGAGAGTCCAGTGTGTTTGTCGATTCGGTCAACTTCACTGTCAAGCAGCGGCGAAGGGTTGTCGCTGTTGTCTGCTGTATTTGATGCTGGGTCACAGTGAATTCTTGCCGAATGACTTTCGGGATCACTTTCGTCGCGTTGCAGGAGTAAATCCCATAAATGACCTCTTCGAATGTACTCTAGACCCGTCCCTTATAAGTGGTGTCAAGTGTTGTGTACCAACTATTACCAAAAATTAATAGAATATATAAAAGAGTATATTGCTTCTCTTTTGTCTTCTGATGGAAGCATCAGTCAACTTCCGCTTTCCTCCACTATTTCATCATTCTCTGAATTTTCCTGATGCCCTTGAGCATAAAATCTTAGTCCCTAAAGGCAGATGAAATTGTGTTAGAGAACGAGAGAGTGCCAAAGAATCATAGTTATATAACCATATCGATCTGAAATACAGATTTGTCATCTGAAATATACATTAAGATAGCATCATCATCCTCTTTGGGCTACCTATGGAGCACAGGGCTACCTCTACTATTGGTTCCTTTCAAGGAAACCCGCACGAAGCAGTCACCTGTTCTTACAGTGGTGGTTTATGTGGCTTGTTATTTTACAGGATAATATTGCCAGCCTCATACACAACATTACAGAAATAAGCATTTATATAAATGTATGTAAACATATAAGAATAAGAAAATATGCATGTTACAATTTTCCCCTTTTTAGAAGGGTAGTTATCCAGACGTTTGCACAGGAAAGCCGATAGTAAGTACTGCAACTGTTAAGGTGCAGTCTTCCGCAAATGAAGTAAACGTAATTGCTAATTTATACTCCAACTGAGAAAGATTTCCTCGAACTGTGTTTCTAATGATTTTGATGGTAATTTTACACTGTTAAGTTCACAAGTTACTACTTAATTTATACAGCACATCTTGTAATGGACTCATTTTACTAACTCATATCCTGGCGTTTGATGACAATTGAAATGTGTGGGGAATAAGAAACCCGCGGATCTTAAACTTTCGCCCACACGAAATTTAACTTCGCTGGTGTATTTTCTTTCAAGTCAATCACGGTTTAGGCTAGGTTATTTAGTTTATGTCCACCTACACATCGTTATAATTATTGACATCGCCATATATGATAAGTGTAACTAATTCTTCAATATTGGTGCCTCTATTTAATAGGATAAGAAATCTTCCCGTAAATAATTATGTCATACGCTTTGCCCTAATTCCTTCGTATTGTAATAATCAGGACAAACATAAGGATGGGCGTTTTGTGCAAATCATGCTTGCAGAATTAGAAACAAGTTATCTCTAAACCACCATTCCCTTCTAATCCGACAGCATTTATTTGTCTCATTCTTTTTACCTGAGCCAAAAATACGTAATCTGAATGTAGTGTCATACAACTTAATCCAGAAGAGCAGCAGCGGAACAGCGGAGACAAGCTAGAAAAGATCGTGAAATAAAACCTTCACATGAAGCAAACATTCCCTGCCCACACTGTCCGAGATCCTTCCAGGCCCGCATCGGGCTTATCAGTCACCTTCGTACTCATAGACTATCCTAACATCCTAATAATTGGATGAACAGAGTGGTCTTCATCACCTGTGATGGACGAACAACAATTCATGATAGCAATACACTAGTCTACACTCTGTCTGTTTCTAGACAAATACACCCGGCTTGCTTTTACGCGGCCAGATCCACTATTGTAATGGCCTTGCTGAAGACTTTTAACAATTAAAAAGATAAACATGTCAGGCTTGGTTTAAGCTGGTGAAATATGGGATTGTTCGGGGAGTGTTCGTCCGACGGAAAGATAATTATCGGTAGATGAAGATGGATATGGGAAGATAATGCAAGAATGCGCAGAAAAAAAGGAATGATCGAATTGTGACGTTCGATCGGTTTCGTCACAGCCTCCCAAAAAGCATAGACCGCCAACAAACTTATGCCAAGTCTTCATGTACCGTGCTACATGTCCACATCATCCCCTTCATGTCTTTTTCAGTTCACGTCTCCGCGTGGTATTGGCGCTCTACGCTCTACTATACCCAGCTGTAAATTAGTACCTACTCTGCTGTTCAGTTAGGGAAGGCAGATGCAGCCTGAAATGGAAGTGGTCACCCTACCTCTTAAACCGGACCTAGTATAGCAAAGTCTGTAACACTTAACTCCCTTATGACAGTATCTGCTGTGGTACCTTTATATACAGTACATACACCATTCTTGTCTAGTAGTCTTTTTTGCCGCTCACACACAAACTCTCTCTCTCTCTCTCTCTCTCTCTCTCTCTCTCTCTCTCTCTCTCTCTCTCTCTCTCTCTCTCTCTCTCTCTCTTTCTCATCTCGCACTCACCCATCATTTGTGTTTTCAAGGAAAGCGTGGCCCACATATACGGTTATATATTTTTCCTCCTTTCAAAAACAAGTCTGCTCTCTTTTCTTCATTCCGTTTATCTTCTTTCCGTCGTCTCTATGTCAGACAATGCTGCTTTATTTGCGTGATATTCGCCTAGAAATGTTTCGGCCAGGACACATCAAAACTTACATATACATACATACATGCTTACATTTATTATGTCACATATTGGTTTACATCTCCATGGATTGCAATCAAAACTCAAGATCTCTCATCTCCTGGTTTTTGGGGGGTTTTTTGTGGCTTTTAAAAAGAAGATTTGAGAATCTTTTTGTCGGGAAAAAAAAATCTCAAACAAACAAGCACTTTCAAGATGGTTTCTTCATTGAAGTATGAGAGAGATCGCGTTTGATCTCTCAAGATCTCGCGAGATGTCAATGGACGGGCGAGATTCTTTTTCGGACGATTTCCAACCCACCGGAAATGACGAGACGGGCGAGCATGCGCGCGAGCGTAATTGCGATTCGCGTCTGTCAAACCTTTCTTGATCATCTGCCCTTGTGTCTTCTCCTTCGCTCACAGCTCTATTTTCAAATTCCGCTCAAGTGAAAACGCATGATAAATTAAATATGAAGTGGAAAATGTGAATTGTGATAAATAGAATGTTTTTAACAGCAAAGAGTGGGGTCGAACCGTTGTACGTGAAAACATGAGGGTAATGGTTGCCGTTAATGAAAGCACACAGCTGCGTGTCTAAGAAGCCTTTGTAAATAAGTGGTGTCTTTTTACATCTGGGGTAATGTTTGACTATGTATTTGTAAAACATTAATAATCTTCAGTTTCCGCTCAGTCGTCAACATACTGATATAATATCTTACCATAAGCTAAGATTGGGAACTAGCTATGAATGTACCGGTCGCACTTATCAAATGACTGCCAAACATTGCATACGGGAGTTGCAGGTAAATGAGGAACAGAAGACAAAAGAAAGTATTTAACCGAAACCATCATCATTCAACTGGAATGGAATTCACCACTATACATCGGATTTGTGGACTACGAAAAGGCATTTGACAGTGTAGACAGAGAATCACTTTGGAAATTGATGAGGCATTATGGAGTTCCCCTGAAGATCATTAATTTAATAAAGAAAACATATAAAGACATGACATGCAGAGTTCTTCACGAAGGACAGCTAACAGAACCGTTTGGGATAAGAACAGGAGTGCGACAGGGATGCCTCTTGTCTCCATTTCTTTTCTTGCTGGCAATAGATTGGGTTATGAGATCATCGACAACACACAACAGAAATGGAATCCAGTGGACTCTGACTAAGCAGTTGGATGATCTGGATTTTGCTGATGACTTGGCTCTTCTGTCCCATAACCGTAATCAGATGCAGGACAAATTGAAAACACTCGATGAGAGGTCACAGCAATTGGGTATGAAAATACACAGGGAAAAGACAAAAATAATGAGAATAAATGCAGGTAATGATAACAGGGTTGAACTTGAAGAAACACCAATTCAAGATGTAGAATCATACACATATCTTGGCAGTAATATAGACAAAGTTGGAGGGACAGACAGCGATATCAAAATAAGAATACAAAAGGCAAGAGGAGCTTTCATTGCATTGGGAAATATATGGAGATCAAGAGAAATCGGATCCAACACGAAAATAAGAATCTTCAACTCAAATGTGAAGTCAGTCCTATTGTATGGCTCGGAGACATGGAGAACAACAAAGACAACAACCAAAAAGCTACAGACTTTCATAAATGGGTGCTTGCGTAGAATAGAGGGATTAAAATGGTATGACAAGGTTACCAACGTGGAACTGATGACAAGAACTAGACAAGTGCCAGTGGAACAAGAGATGAGAAGAAGACGATGGCGATGGATAGGACACACACTGAGGAAACCTGTTGATAGCATTACAAGGCAGTCCTTGTTCTGGAACCCCCAGGGCAAGAGAGGCAGAGGAAGACCAAGAAGTACATGGAGAAGAGAGTTGGAAACAGAGGTGAAAATGATGAGGAGAACATGGAAAGAACTTGAGATGATGGCACGGGACAGGAGGACTTGGCATGTGTTTGTTGAAGGCCTATGCTCCTTTGGGAGTGGAGGGTTATGAATGAATCATCATTCAAGGACAAGCTTTATGGAGAAGTCATCAACATCACCTGAAGTTGTTTACGTGGAAAGAAGCAAAAAATTCCCTGGAGGTCACAGAGATGTGGTTTTATAGAATAACGTTAGGAATGCGAGCGAAAAAACGACATCATTATTTTATCAGGGTAAACATGAGTAGGTTTCTAATTTTAAAATTTTGCAACGGCAGCGGCCTGGTAGGCCTACTCTTTAAGATTTCCAACTGCCGTGGGATTTTTAACCTGCGCAACTTGCGACTCTCTCTGTGCATGCTCGCCGTAAGTAAGCCACATATTATTGTCCTTGTTTGAACCTATCTGCCCTGCAACAGTACAGTTCTCAATAGTTTTCAAAAACATGGTCACTAAAATTGTCAAACAAATACAATGGATGGAGTACGTAGGAGTAATGAGGATGTCCTGACGTCAACGTGCAAGAACGATTGTTACTCATCTTAGACGGAGGCGAGCTACTGTTTTTGTCTGACCATGTTCTGAGACAGAGGAAACCTGCAATATAATGTGACGGCAGGAAATATTGACGTCTACTTGAAGAAAGCAGTGGTCAACTTCAGGCTATTTGCATCTCCATGGAGCTTCTCCAGGAATTGCATTCAACACGGCTCTGTGTGCTTTCTCTGTTCTTAATATGTTGGGCATCTTTAAAGCAGATCGGTGCTACAGATACACTCATTAGTTGTTACTAGCTGTAGCTTGTTTAACCAACGGGCTGATCACCCGTTTGCCAGTCACTTTGATTACGGAAACAACAGCAAATGGATTGATTTGCCGTTGCCCTAAAGACGCCAATAGGCGTGATGGGAAACAATGGCAAAGAAAACCTATCTGCTGTTGCCCTAAGACGCCACTAGGCGTAATGGCCACTGACTGCTTTGACGGTCGGTGGCTAAGGACGGAAGAAGAAGAAGAGTAGCTTGTTTAATAGGTAGTATCACAATATGTTGGGCATCTTTAAAGCAGATCGGGGCCACAGATACAATCATTAATTGTTACTAGCTGTAGCTTGTTGAATAGGTAGTATCACAATATGTTGGGCATCTTTAAAGCAGATCGGGGCCACAGATACAATCATTAGTTGTTACTAGCTGTAGCTTGTTGAATAGGTAGTATCACAATATGTTGGGCATCTTTAAAGCAGATCGGTGCCACAGATACACTCATTAGTTGTTACTAGCTGTAGCTTGTTGAATAGGTAGTATCACAATATGTTGGGCATCTTTAAAGCAGATCGGGGCCACAGATACAATCATTAGTTGTTACTAGCTGTAGCTTGTTGAATAGGTAGTATCACAATATGTTGGGCATCTTTAAAGCAGATCGGGGCCACCGATACACTCATTAGTAGTTACTAGCTGTAGTTTGTTGAATAGGTAGTATCACAATATGTTGGGCATCTTTAAAGCAGATCGGTGCCACAGATACACTCATTAGTTGTTACTAGCTGTAGCTTGTTGAATAGGTAGTATCACAATATGTTGGGCATCTTTAAAGCAGATCGGGGCCACAGATACAATCATTAGTTGTTACTAGCTGTAGCTTGTTGAATAGGTAGTATCACAATATGTTGGGCATCTTTAAAGCAGATCGGGGCCACAGATACAATCATTAGTTGTTACTAGCTGTAGCTTGTTGAATAGGTAGTATCACAATATGTTGGGCATCTTTAAAGCAGATCGGGGCCACAGATACACTCATTAGTTGTTACTAGCTGTAGCTTGTTGAATAGGTAGTATCACAATATGTTGGGCATCTTTAAAGCAGATCGGGGCCACAGATACACTCATTAGTTGTTACTAGCTGTAGCTTGTTGAATAGGTAGTATCACAATATGTTGGGCATCTTTAAAGCAGATCGGTGCCACAGATACAATCATTAATTGTTACTAGCTGTAGCTTGTTGAATAGGTAGTATCACAATATGTTGGGCATCTTTAAAGCAGATCGGTGCCACAGATACACTCATTAGTTGTTACTAGCTGTAGCTTGTTGAATAGGTAGTATCACAATATGTTGGGCATCTTTAAAGCAGATCGGTGCCACAGATACAATCATTAATTGTTACTAGCTGTAGCTTGTTGAATAGGTAGTATCACAATATGTTGGGCATCTTTAAAGCAGATCGGTGCCACAGATACAATCATTAGTTGTTACTAGCCGTAGCTTGTTGAATTAGCTGTAGTTGAATAGGTAGTATCACAATATGTTGGGCATCTTTAAAGCAGATCGGTGCCACAGATACACTCATTAGTTGTTACTAGCTGTAGCTTGTTGAATAGGTAGTATCACAATATGTTGGGCATCTTTAAAGCAGATCGGTGCCACAGATACACTCATTAGTTGTTACTAGCTGTAGCTTGTTGAATAGGTAGTATCACAATATGTTGGGCATCTTTAAAGCAGATCGGTGCCACAGATACACTCATTAGTTGTTACTAGCTGTAGCTTGTTGAATAGGTAAAATCACAATATGTTGGGCATCTTTAAAGCAGATCGGTGCCACAGATACACTCATTAGTTGTTACTAGCTGTAGCTTGTTGAATAGGTAGTATCACAATATGTTGGGCATCTTTAAGCAGATCGGTGCCACAGATACACTCATTAGTTGTTACTAGCTGTAGCTTGTTGAATAGGTAGTATCACAATATGTTGGGCATCTTTAAAGCAGATCGGTGCCACAGATACACTCATTAGTTGTTACTAGCTGTAGCTTGTTGAATAGGTAGTATCACAATATGTTGGGCATCTTTAAAGCAGGTCGGTGCCACAGATACACTCATTAGTTGTTACTAGCTGTAGCTTGTTGAATAGGTAGTATCACAATATGTTGGGCATCTTTAAAGCAGATCGGTGCCACAGATACACTCATTAGTTGTTACTAGCTGTAGCTTGTTGAATAGGTAGTATCACAATATGTTGGGCATCTTTAAAGCAGATCGGTGCCACAGATACACTCATTAGTTGTTACTAGCTGTAGCTTGTTGAATAGGTAGTATCACAATATGTTGGGCATCTTTAAAGCAGATCGGTGCCACAGATACACTCATTAGTTGTTACTAGCTGTAGCTTGTTGAATAGGTAGTATCACAATATGTTGGGCATCTTTAAAGCAGATCGGTGCCACAGATACACTCATTAGTTTGGGTAGTTACTAGCTGTCAGCTTGTTGAATAGGTAGTATCACAATATGTTGGGCATCTTTAAAGCAGATCGGTGCCACAGATACACTCATTAGTTGTTACTAGCTGTAGCTTGTTGAATAGGTAGTATACCAACATGAAGTGCCTCTTTAAAGCAGATCGGTGCCACAGATACACTCATTAGTTGTTACTAGCTGTAGCTTGTTGAATAGGTAGTATCACAATATGTTGGGCATCTTTAAAGCAGATCGGTGCCACAGATACACTCATTAGTTGTTACTAGCTGTAGCTTGTTGAATAGGTAGTAACACAATATGTTTGGGCATCTTTAAAGCAGATCGGTGCCACAGATACACTCATTAGTTTGTTACTAGCTGTAGCTTGTTGAATAGGTAGTAATCACAATATGTTGGGCATCTTTAAAGCAGATCGGTGCCACAGATACACTCATTAGTTGTTACTAGCTGTAGCTTGTTGAATAGGTAAGTATCACAATATGTTGGGCATCTTTAAAGCAGATCGGTGGCACAGATAGACTGATTTGTTGTTATTAGGTGTAGCTTGTTGCATAGGTAGTATCACAATATGTTGGGCATCTTTAAAGCAGATCGGTGCCACAGATACACTCATTAGTTGTTACTAGCTGTAGCTTGTTGAATAGGTAGTATCACAAATTATGTTGGGCATCTTAAAGCAGATCGGTGCCACAGATACACTCATTAGTTGTTTACTAGCTGTAGCTTTTTGAATAGGGGGTATCACAATATGTTGGGCATCTTTAAAGGAGATCGGTGCCACAGATACACTCATTAATCGTTACTAGCTGTAGCTTGTTGAATAGATAGTATCACAATCGGTTGGGCATCTTTAAAGCAGATCGGTGCCACAGATACACTCATTAGTTGTTACTAGCTGTAGCTTGTTGAATAGGTAGTATCACAATATGTTGTGTCGCTGTAAACTAGATCGGTGCCACAGATACACTCATTAGTTGTTACTAGCTGTAGCTTGTTGAATAGGTAGTATCACAATATGTTGGGCATCTTTAAAGCAGATCGGTGCCACAGATACACTCATTAGTTGTTACTAGCTGTAGCTTGTTGAATAGGTAGTATCACAATATGTTGGGCATCTTTTTTTTTTTTTTAAGCAGATCGGTGCCCACAGATACACTCATTAGTTGTTACTAGCTGTAGCTTGTTGAATAGGTAGTATCACAATATGTTTGGGCATCTTTAAAGCAGATCGGTTTTTTGCCACAGATACACTCATTAGTTGTTACTAGCTGTAGCTTGTTGAATAGGTAGTATCACAATATGTTGGGCATCTTTAAAGCAGATCGGTGCCACAGATACACTCATTTAAGTTGTTTACTAGCTGTAGCTTTTTGAATAGGTAGTATCACAATATGTTGGGCATCTTTAAAGCAGATCGGGGCCACAGATACAATCATTAGTTGTTACTAGCTGTAGCTTGTTGAAGTAGGTAGTATCACAATATGTGGGCATCTTTAAAGCCGATCGGGGCCACAGATACAATCATTAGTTGTTACTAGCTGTAGCTTGTTTGAATATGTAGTATCACAATATGTTGGCATCTTTAAAGCAGATCGGGGCCACAGATACACTCATTAGTTGTTACTAGCTGTAGCTTGTTGAATAGGTTCAGTATCACAATATGTTGGGCATCTTTAAAGCGCAGATCGGGCCACAGATACACTCATTAAGTTTTTACTAGCTGTAGCTTGTTGAAAGGTAGTATCACAATATGTTGGGCATCTTTTAAAGCAGATCGGTGCCACAGATACACTCATTAGTTGTTACTAGCTGTAGCGTGTTGAATAGGTATTATCACAATATGTTGGGCATCTTTAAAGCAGATCGGTGCCACAGATACACTCATTTAGTTGTTACTAGCTGTAGCTTGTTGAATAGGTATGTATCACAATATGTTTGGGCATCTTTTAAAAAGCAGATCGGTGCCACAAAGATTACACTCATTAATTGTTTACTAGACTGTAGCTTGTTGAATAGGTAGTATCACAAAGATGTTGGGCATCTTTAAAGCAGATCGGTGCCACAGATATCAATCATGAGGTGACTAGCTGTAGCTTGTTGAAATAGTAGTATCACAAATATGGTTGGGCATTCTTTTAAAGCAGATCGGTGCCGTACAGATACAATCATGTTGTTGTTACTAGCTGTAAGCTTGTTGAATAGGTCAGTATCACAATATGGTTTTGGGGGCATCCATTTAAAGCAGATCGGTGCCACAGATACTCTCATTATGTTGTTACTAGCTGTAGCTTGTTGAATAGGTAGTAATTCAAAATTTGTTGGGCATCTTTAAAAGCAGATCGGGTGCCTGACAGACTACACTCATTAGAGTTGTGTTACTAGCTGTAGCTTGTTGAATAGTTAGTATCACAATATGTGTTGGGCATCTGTTAAAAAGCAGATCGAGCCAACAGATACACGCTTTAGTTGGGGACTAGCTGTAGCTTGTTGAATAGGTAGTTGATTTGATGGTCACTCTCAAATGTGTATACTGGGACATCTTTTAAGCAGACTCTGGATCGGGTGCCACAGATTACACTCATTAGTTGTACTACTGTAGCTTGTTGAATAGGTAGTTATCACAATATATGTTGGGCATCTTTAAAGCAGAAGAGAGAACGGTGCCACAGATACACTCATTAGTTGTTACTCTAGCTTGTAGCTTGTTGAATAGGTAGTATCACAATATGTTGGGCATCTTTAAAAAAAAGCAGAAATCATGGTGCCACAGTACACCTCATTAGTTGTTATAGCTGTAGCTTGTTGAATAGGTAGTATCACAATTTATGTTGGGCAATCTTTTAAAGCCAGATCGCGGTGCCACAGATACACTCATTAGTTGTTACTAGCTGTAGCTTGTTGAAAAGGTAGTATACAATATGTTTGGGCATCTTTAAAGCAGATCGGTGCCACAGAATACAACTCATTAAAGTTGTTTAACTAGCTGTAGCTTGTTGAATAGGTAGTATCACATATAAGAATGTTGGGGGCATCTTAGTAAAGCAGATCGGACAATGCCACAGATACACTCATTAGATTGTTACTAGCTGTAGCTTGTTGAATAAGGTAGTATCACAATATGTTGGGCATCTTTAAAGCAGATCGGTGCCACATACACTCATTAGGGTGTTACTAGCTGTAGCTTGTTGAATAGGTAGTATCACAATATGTTGGGCATCTTTAAAGACAGATCGGTGCCACAGATACACTCATTAGTTGTTACTAGCTGTAGCTGGTTGAATAGGTAGTATCACAATATGTTGGGGCATCTTTAAAGCAGATCGGTGCCACAGATACACTCATTAGTTGTACTAGCTGTAGCTTGGTTGAATAGGTAGTGTTCACAATATGTTGGGCATCTTTAAAGCAGATCGGTGCCCACAGATCCACGGGCATTAGTTGTTACTAGCTGTAGCTCTTGTTGAATAGGTAGTATCTACAATATGTTGGGCATCTTTACAATCAGATCGGGTGCCACATATAGCACTCATGTAGTTGTTACATCACTCACTTAAGTATCAGAAAATGGGCATCGTATAGCTATCGCGTGTAGGCTTGTTGAATAGGTAGGTTATCACAATATGTTGGCATCTTTAAAGCAGATCGGTGCCACAGATACACTCATTTTAGTTGTTACTAAGCTGTAGCTTTGTTGAATAGGTAGCTATCACAATATGTTGGGCATCTTTTAATAGCAGAATTCGGTGCCACAGATACACTCATTATTGTTACACTAGCTGTAGCTTGTTTGAATAGGTATTAGTATCACAATATGTTGGGCATCTTTAAAGCAGATCGGGTGCCCACATGATACACTCATTAGTTGTTACTTTTACCTCAGCTGTAGCTTTGTGAATAGGTAGTATCACAATATGTTTGGGCATCTTAAAGCATATCGGTGCCACAGATACACTCATTAGTTGTTACTAGCTGTAGCTTGTTGAATAGGTAGTAATCACATATGTTTTGGGCATCTTTAAAGCAGATCGGTGCCCACAGATACACACATTAGTTGTTACTAAGCTGTAGCTTGTTGAATAGGTAGTATCACAATATGTTGGGCATCTTTAAAGCAGATCGCGTGCCAGCAGATACACCTCATTAGTTGTTACTATGCTGTAGCTTGTTTGAAATAGGTTAGTATCACAATCTGTTGGGGCATCTTTAAAGCAGATCGGTGCAACAGATACACTCATTAGGTTGTTACTAGCTGTAGCTTTTTGAAATTAGGTAGTATCACAATATGTTGGGCATCTTTAAAGCAGATCGGTTCCTAAGTGCCAACAGATTACACTTATTAGTTGTTACAAGCTGTACTTTGTTGAAATAGGTTAGTAATCACAATATGTTGGGCATCTTTAAAGCAGATCGGTGCCACAGATTACACTCATAAGTTGTTACTAGCTGTAGCTTGTTGAATAGGTATTATCCACCCATATATTTTGGGCCTCTTTAAAGCAGGTCACTTATCCCCCCTAACCTCCCCAAACTAATAACACTCATACTCAATATCCAAGCTTACTACACCCCCACATCATTTCCACAAACCTCCTCATCTATCCCCCTCAACCCACAAATTATAACAATATACTCATTTTTACAATTAACTACACCCACATTAATTCCAACTAAACCTCCTCACTTTATCACCTAAACCCCTCATCTTAATAACCAATCTTAATCAATAATAACAATAATAAACCACAAATGATTTCAACAAAACCAATCATACTCTTTATCCACATATCCAACCAACAATTTAACAATCATAATCAATAATCCACTTACTATCA
>JAMPIV010023010.1:0-58516 GCA_024509875.1 Oreohelix idahoensis | reverse complement strand
CCCCATACAATAGTACTGAACTTTGGAACATTTGAGTTTGAAGGATTTCTGATTATTGGTTGGGACTTGATCTCCATATAATTCCAAACGCTCTTTGGTTAGTAAGAAGATAAGAATGATAACTTGTGACAAGAGATATCCCTGACGCACTCCAGTATTGATTCTCAAATGTTGTCTGTAAGCTTTGTTTGTTCAAGAATAATTCTGCATTTCAAAAATCTGCAGAGATGTTTTTGTTTATTAAGTTTAACTAGCAGATATACCTGGCGTTGCCCGAGTGAAAAAACAAAATAACTGAACAATGACAATTATACATCTCACCTTCAGCATATCTACACCAATCATGTTCTCCATTGTACCTCTCACGACCACAAATCTAATTCAATCATGTTCTCCACCATACCCGGGGGGGTCCCTCCTCCAGCACATCTACTGTATAATCAAGTCTTCTACTATACCTCTCACTTCCTGCACATCTACTCCAGTAATGTCCTCCATCGTACCTCTCACCTCCAGCGCATCACACTCCAATCATGTCCTCCCACGATACCTCTCACTCCTAGCAAATCCACTCCGATAATGCCCCCCCCCCCCAATTGTCCCCCTTACCTCCAGCACATTTAATCCAGTCATGTCCTCTATCCTAGCATATCCATTCCAATAATGTCCCCCATTGTCCCTCTTACCCCCAGCACGTTTACACCACTCGTATTGTTTAATACCTCTATACAACTATACATCTCACCTCCAGCACATCTACCCCAGTCATGTCCTCTTTCTTTTTTTTTGGGTAGGGGGAGGAGGGGAAAGGGGGACTCTAAACAACTACATTGCGACTCCTAATCTTGTTGAATCCTTCTTTTTTTTAAAATGGGAAAATCCATTGATATAGTGATCCAAGATTAATGTTAGGGGAAACAATACAATTAATGTCTAAATTTCATTACCAAAAACATTGTTGTATCCCTCGTTTCTGTAAGGGACAAACTGACAGACGTTCTAATATATAGATTAGATTATCTTCATGGGGAAATATAACGCCTCATCAATTTCCAAAGTGATTTTCTGTCAATGGCATTTTAATAGTCTACAAATCCAATGTAAAGAGGTATTTTCAGTGCTAGACTTTTGATCAACTGTTATTCGCAATGTGTTTTGTTTATAATGCCTGCGTCACCGGCGCGCTTCTATATGGCAGAAACGAAGGCAAGAAAGAAGGCTCAATACCTTCCATCAGCGGTGTCTACGCCAAATCCTTGGTATTTCTTTGAAGGACAGCGACAAATGTCGAGATGCTGGCTCGTGTTGGCCCTCAAAGCATGTATACACTGCTTAGACAGCGCATACTACGCTGGCTTGGCCATGTCCGTCGCATGATAGTTGGTCACATCTCCAAAGATATTTTCTGGCAACTGGCAGATGGCAAAAAAGAACAGTCGGGCGACCGCAGCTGAGGTTCAAAGATGTGTGTAAGAGAGACCTGGAGCTAATAGACATAAATCCAGCAACCTGAGAGGGTGAAGCTGCCAATCGCACCAAGTGGGGATGCTCCCTACGCCGTCACACCAGATTGGGCGAAAAGAAGCTCTCACAACAAGAAGAAGAGAAAAGAACACTCCAAACGGAACCCCAGGCAAAAAAAAAAAAAAGCTAAGAGCTATTGTGATAAAGTCAATCCGTTTAACACTCCGCTCAAATTCCCCTATTCAAAAATCTAGTAACGTAAAATTACACCCTATAAACCCCACTATTATATTTGAAAATGGCCAAGGGCAAGGTCAAACTTTCTACTAAGAATTGGACACAATATTTGACTTTTCTACTACACTAGTTTGAAAAAGGTTACCCTTCCCCAAAACCGCATACACACCCGCCCTATTATTTAGTGAAGGTTGTAACTATAAATAACTACAATATTTGAAATTTTGCATCAAGGCCATTGCCTATCAAAACAGTCCACGATTGGCACAAGATTTGAATTTTTCTAAGACCAAGCGTAGTGAGTCCCATCCCCCAAACACACACGCAGCTCGCGTTACCCTTCCCAATATTTTATGACGAAAGCCGGAAAGTATGGCAGAAAACCAACTTGTTACTTCGTCTTGAAAAGGGAGAGAGGGGAAAGGGTGGGTTTAAAAGGAAAAAACAAGCCTAACTTATGCGTTTGAAAATGAAACTAAAACCAAATCTGTACGGGGCGGAGGGGGAAAAGCTTAGATAATGTATTGCTTTCTAAATAAAGAGAGTAAATAAAAGGGATGTTCTGAATGATAGCGCTAATATTATTTAATATCTTACCATAACAATTTCCCTTATATTACATCATCTTGCCTTAGAAAATCTATTTGGTTAGGAAGAAAGAGTAAATAATTACAATAAAATTACATAGATGAAAACGATGAAGACTAGTTAGATGAAAACTAGATATAATGATAGAGGCCAAAAGGCAGTTTAATAATCAATTTTAACTTTTGAAATCGGTCCATAAATGGCTGAGATATGACAGAAATAAAAATAAATAAAATCAGACTAGCAAACGCACTGATTAACACTCAATGCTTGGGGTTTTCAAAAGAGTCAAATTTTGGACGCGTTGTTTCATTGGCTAGTGGGAGTGATAACATGTAACGCATTCTAGGCTAGAACGCCATTTGAAAATTATAACCGCAGTGCCAAGATGAGAACAGAAGGAGAGCTTTTCTGAATAAGTTTTTACCTTCTGGACGACAGCAGTCTGAATTTGTGCCATCGTTCTGCTAGTCATCTGGTTCATTGTGTGAATGATTCATTATTTGCGGTAAGATCCTAGCAAGCACATGCCTAAGCAGACTTGGGAGGGGGGAAATGAATTTACGTTGTGTTTGCATGTTACCATTACAAATCATTCGATTGTAAGTCCAGAAACTACTGGCAGTTTTCTGCAGGCCACAGTGTCCCAGTAACCCTTGGAAAAAATAAATAGAATGTCATACTAAAAGAGTAAACAGATCACTAGAAAGAGAAAAAGAAAAGTGTGTACCCCAGCTGATGATATGGAAGATAACAAAGGTTTAAAGTGACAGGGGCGTTGAAGCCATGTGGGAAGGAGAAGGTACCCACTGAGTGTGAAGAAGTCACATAAAATTAGGGACTGAAGCTATTGGTTAGCACATGCAACTGATCACAAAGAATGCTTAATGATGTTTAGTTGTTAGTTGTGGAGATATATACAAAGTGTACTTAAGGAGGAATTGTTCCTCTTGTTGCAGGGTTGCATCACCTATTACCACGTGAGACATAACCTGGAGCTGCTAAATACGAGGCAACTTGCCGGTTGCTTATACTTTGAAGTCAAACTGTAGTAGCCGCCTCCAGAATACACTGCTGTGAAAGAGTGTGCAGTATTTCCAGCAAGCCATCCACTTTCAACTGAAAAATAAGATAAGCCCAAATCTTGAGGGCTCATGACATCTCATTATATTTTATTCTCCACACTTTCAATAAACTTTCTTGTGGCGTGATGAGAAGACAAGTCCCTCACACTAGTGACATCTCTTAAGACATTATTACTTCAGCAGGGGATACAATTATAGAAACATTTTAGTAATAACATTTATTGGACAAGATGTCCTTCATATTTATTTAAATTTGTATATAAACATATTTCTTTTGAGTTGAACATTCCTGTTTTCCAAAAAAAAAAAAAATTGAGGATCAGGAAAATAAAAATTGTAAAGTAATTTTATAACTTTAACCACTGTCTTACTGAAGTTCATTATATTGAGTTACAGTTGTGTTTAAGTTATCATTATATCACCACACATACATTACCCTAGACATGTAGCCATATAACATAACAGAACATAAAATATTACACAGAGTGAGATCTGAGAGTGGTAGCGGTTAGGTACCCTGAGAATACATCATCATCATCAACTATTAGACTCAGGGACTTACATGGCTTGACCGCACTCTGTTGACTCTTACTTTTTAACATCAATAACCTCTAAAACCACCACTGAGCTTTATGGCTTTCTTTATTTCTTCCCTATTTATTATTTCAAAATTGATGTGTAGCTTCTTTTCTGCTGGCTGGATGCCTGTGGGATTTTATGAAGCTGGTCTACTGAGATGTTCCTCAAAATGTTCTGTCATTTGATCTTGTATATGACTGAGCTATTTTCCATTCTTCACTTTGATAATTCCATTTACTTGTTTGCATTTCTCTAATAGCTCAAGTGTGCTGTTATCATGTCTCTCATATTGCTTTCGGCTGCAGTTTTCTCTGCGTTTATTGCTAACTAGAATAGACAGAAGGATAGTATTCCTACGTAGTAAGAACTGAAGGATGATGGGGAATCAACTAAAAAAAGTTGAGCTATACTCGACTTCTGTGAGGTTCTTATCCCCGCCGCTCTTCTTCAGTTTTAATTTGTTCACAACGACAACAGGGCGCCTTGACGAATGCTTCCAGCTGAAGAAAATATTCAGCAATAGACATATGGGAGACCAGCATTTTAGTGCGTGTGCGACAATTATGTATTACTCAACCAAATATTATTAACGTTAACTCTGCGTTTATATTTACACATACAAACAGGTATATTTATTAATTAAATATTATGAGTTAACAAGTTTAAAAAAATTCATGGCTAACAATAAATTTAGACGTTAATTTAAAGGGAAGAAGTCTATTGTAGTATAAACAGTGGCGGCTTTCTTTAATGAGCTGTTTAGCTGCAGCACCCCCTGTTAAAAAAAGGATTGCATACTGTCTCTACTACATTATAATACATAATCCGGACAGACCAAAAAAATACAAAAAAATTGAGGTTACACCGGAAGGGTTAAATACAAAACAAAACAAAAAATTATCCAACACCGTTTTGTTGAAGTGCTGCAAACGATTACAGTTCAAGTGACCTTGACCTCTTATAAGCGAATGCTTGTTATACACGAAGCAAGAGGCCAGCTGTGATTGGGTTGAATTTATTTAACTAGTGCTGCAACGGAACACAGCTCAAGTGGAAATTATCTCTAATTAAAGGGAAGTTACAATGAAAATTTTAAACACGAGAAATAGCAGCATACATGTCTGTGTAACCTCGTTTGAGACTCGGGAAGCTGCTTCGACTGACAAGGATTACTCCTAGTTGCAGTAATCTTTTAAAATGACTTTTCAGAACTTCTTGACAGATTTTAGATGAGATAAGATACTAATCATTTGTGTCTGGGTTGATATTTTACATGGTGGTCACAATTTGTGAGTGTTATGTATAGTATTTTAAATGAATGAACAGTGCAGCACCCCCAATGACAACCCCCTGGAACCGCCACTGAGTATAAACATTTTAATATTTCATCACCAGGAAATCGATGAGGCCGTATGTGGAATTTGGGTGTAATAATCTGGATCCAGCGTTTTCATTTTGCTGTTCCTTCTGTTGACTGAGTTTCAGGAGAAATCTTGCTATCGTGGCAACTGGGACTGAGTGGAGCGACTCACTTGATTCACGTGTCTATTGGTAAATTGAAGACTAGGAACATTGTTTTTGTGTGTGTGTTTTTTTGATGCAAGTATGACTCCCAGTCGCCAAGGCATATGTCTTCCATGCATGTCTTCCAGAAACTAGAGAGGTATAATAGATCGCATGTCACGTAAATCTTTGTCTCACTGATATGCAAGGCACGTAGATTTGTCCCATCTCTTTCTTTTTTCTCTCTCAGTATATCCCGGTTACTTAATGAAAACAAAGTCGTGAGTCCGCCTTCGTTAACCCAACAGATTTCGCTGTAAAATAAATCTTCTTCTTCTTCCTCGTTCGTCCTGAAAAGGACGGTGGTTGCGTTGTGTCTGTTTACGCCTAAGCTGTGATATCTGCACCTTTCGGTCGACACATCCGACTTCTGTACGGCATTTTTTGGGACCGGGTTTGCCTTCCCTCTTCGATCCGTGCTCGCTCAGCCAGACTGCACTGGAGAAATCAAGAAATAAAAGTCAATCAGGATTTTAATAGACAAACATTCAATCAAGGTGAAATGAAGTTTCTCTCTCTCTTTCTCTCTCTCTCTCTCTCTCTCTCTCTCTCTCTCTCTCTCTCTCTCTCTCTCTCTCTCTCACACACACACACACATACACGCGCGCGCGGGCACACACACACGTGTGTGTGTATGTATTTATGTTTGTGTGTGTATCGCTTTTATCCTTCGCTCCCTGTGAAGTATGGAGCCACCAAAGCCGTTCTTCCTTTTTCAGGAAGCTCACACCAAGCTGTCACCGGCTTTTAAAGTGGTTATTTATGTAGCAGTTTCCTTTACATGATGAGGTTCCCAACCTCATGCACAACCTTACATGCATAACATATTTATACATGATCAATATACTCAGTTTACTCACACCTTATTTATGGTTATTTCTTTAAATCCTTTCTTCCACAGGTTTCTTAGACACTGGATTAGTTTAAAACCAGTCTTCAGCGGTTTTAGACTGGTAATAAGTTTTGTTTAATTTACAAAATCCTTGAACTAAGATGCCGTGGGAGATTCCTTTGTTACAGTAATATGCTATTTGAGTTTTATATCTTTTATAAGAATACTTCTTTAGCTAGTACTTTAAACACCGAGATTTTCAGGAAAACGTAGGATGAAACTAGACTTATTCTTCCCGGATGTGGATAGCATGTCAATTGGACGTTAGATGATGTTTCGGTCCGACCGTTGCCATTTTCCCCCATCGTTCTCGACGGTTTACGTGCTACTGGCATAGAACGAGGCGTTCACCAACTAGGTCTACAAAAGTCCGGAATAAAGTAGCTTTTAAACCCTCCAACGGTCAAATTATCTTAAACCATTTATAGACACACACGGGAAGGGGGAGGGGAAGAAGTCACAGGTCAATGACAGTGCAGATATATTTGCTTGGCGCCGGTTCTCTACATCTACCAGACACATGTCGCTTATTTTGGCATGTGTGTGTTATTGGCTTATAATTTGCCAAGAGAAAAGTTACATAAGTAATCTAGACATACGCCTTAATATAACCGACGTATTCTATGTCCAGGTTGAACAGGGCGCGTCCAGGCAAAATGAGTCATAATTTTGTTTTTTTTTAAAGTTATATAGGCCCCCTTCGTAGTTGACTGAGTATATTTTGCGAATAGGAAAGTTATATATACGTAGCTGATGAGTCCATAAATGTCAGGGTCGTTTTCAGGTCCTTTATAACATAGTTGCATATAGTTCCGATAGAATGACAAGCGCTATTGAGTCTCCTTTTCAGGGTACTTAGTGGTCCTTTTACGATTCAATCTCGCAGGAATCGTCTTTAACAAACCTCCACAGAAAATGACAATTAAAAAATATTTTCTTTTGTTTGTTTGTTGTACTTTTTTTTTTCTTATTCGTTATTGTTACTTTATACAAGTATTTTAGGATTAAGTAAATATATGCACTCACGCACACACAACTTGGACATTTTAATTTACTCTATTTACAATAATTGGGCAGGGAGATTGTCACGTAGGGTTTATATTCATTTAATTTCCTACATCTTCTTCCTATTCTTTCACCCGAATTCTCTCTTTTATTATCTCTGTATTTCCTTTTTTTCCTGTATATTTTTCATCCATTCGTTTTGCGAATATTATTTTCATATAATTCGCAAACTTTACCTGTTTTCCTTTCTCTAAAACTGAGAATCGCACCTGGGTGGTATTGCGTACATGTCAGTCGCGCTGGTCGGACGATAGGCGTGAATTTACAGCATTCGCTAGACATTCGTCTGAGGGTCTCTGGCCTGGGGCGTGGAAATTCACCCGAGGGACATGGAAAGTAGACAGTGAGTCTGCATTTCAGTAAACGCATGAGGTTTTTCGTCAGAAAAAAAAAACCCGGCTTAGCGTGAAAATCCACTCCGCACTGCAGACGGTGGTCTGAGATTTGCAACTCATGCAAGCCCTCGGCCACTGATGGCTGTTACGTCACGCGATAAGCGGACGAAGGTGTTATACGGACAGGGGAGACTATTTCGCTTGGCGAAATAAGATTAGGATCCTGTGTCCGATTTTAAAGATATTGGCCAAGTTTGAAACTTTAATTTCATTCTCGCTCATAGACTCACAGTAGATAGGTTGCTCGTAAACAGAATAGCTGTTAGCGAAGTATCTCAGTTTGTTTCGGCAATTTGTCGAACTTCTAGACTTCCAGAAATACTTTCAGCATTTTATTCTTAAGTTGTGCGACTACCTGTAATTCTGTGGTTGAGGTAATTAATATGATAGATATATATAGATTTTGTGAGTGGTAAAGTGTTAAATCGCTTAATTCATTTTAATCTATTTCTTTAGCGCAGAAGAGAAATAAAGTGGTAGGCTATTATATTTTCTAGGGAAGCATTCAGTGGAAAGCAGGATAAAATTAAAATCTCTAGCTTATAACGGCAAGAGTAGCTATTTATGAATTTAATTTAACCGCTAATACTCAGTCGAGTGTATTTTTCTAAACTAACGTATAAACTCTAGAATCGAGCCTCATGAATGGTGACGGAATACGCACGTGTTCCTAATTCATGAGGATTGCTGATTTTTAAATATAACTTACGTCATGGGAAGTTTAAATGATAAGCAAAGCTCTCTGCTTGCAAGTTTAAATGTAAGTTATAACCAGTACAGATTCTGTTTATTATATTATATGTGTTATTTTTCCTCCACACAGTGAAAGTTTTGGGGTGACCCTAACTTTACCAGCACCTAGTAGTAGTTTCCATACTTGTGAAGAAATAGACAGTCCTTATTTTGAACCACGTGGGTTTCTTAAGTACCACTGGTCTAACAGTGCATATGCAACCCGAGTTAGCCAGAAATACTATCTCCCAATAACGGGTTTTCAAAGACTGTAATGATAAATACTGGACCTTGGAGCCAGATCTTAATTTCTTCTAGAAAAACTCTACGTAATCTTTCTGCCTGGTGGCGCGAAATACTTCAAGTATTAACTAACATTTCCCGACTATATATATATATTTTTTGTGGACAAATCTGTGGTGTGACTAAAGTGAATCCTATACTGAGGGAAGGCACCGACCTGACATTCATCATTTCTAGCAACCTACGCTATTGACACTGTGCTCTGCTAACTCCCGCGCCTGGAATAATTTTAGGTGACTTAATCAGACATTTGAACAAATTTGCACACCCAAGTAGTCGTTCCCGGAGACTCCAAGTTAAATACGTCTTTTGGAACTGGGGACTTCTTGGCAGAAGACTGCATTTTTTTGAGTCTGTGTGAAGATCTAAAATCAGTGTGTTCCAAGAGGCAGCGAGCAAAGTCGTGAGTACATGTATGAGAAGCCATGGCGGAATGAATGAGTGTACGCTGGTTTGAGTGATATTTTTCACTATTATATCTTTGACACCCTGTTGCTGTCCTAATTTTTTTTTCAATCTGCATAATTTGTTGCTAAGGCTAGAGTTCTTGTGTTTTTGTCTTAGGTTAAATCAGATTTTTTTTTTCAAACTCTGTGCATATAATTACGAGATAAAACAACGAAAACTCTTAGAACCAAACCCTATGTATATGTGACTCTGGCGCCATCATCTGATCTCTTAACGGGGCTGGGCTAAACCTAGAGTTAACACTATAAGGGGGCTATCATCCTTGCAATATCTCCTTGAATTTTTATGACTATGTGTATATGTATTCTCCTTGATGTACTTTCTTTGATGTTGTGAGCCGATTTTTTCCTGATATTAAAATCGCTCTTGAACTTAATAATCGTGTTTGGTCAGCTCGTTCTAGATAATATATATATATCATTGTTATAGTTTTCCCACGTCTGTGTGTTTACCTGTCGTCACGTGTATGTGCGTGCCTGTGAGTGATAGAAATATACGTAATATGTATATTGGTGTAGTCTGTCTGACGCTGTAACAACTGTTGTAGAAGATAGGTGAGAGAGAGAAGAATTCTTTTCGCTTTCAGAGACAGCCACTATATCAAAATCTATCATCTCACGTGTGTGGAAATTCTATTACCTTTCACTAACTCTCACTGAGTCTATCACCTATTCAAACCTATTCAGAAGGGACCAAACCTAGTCTTAATTCTCCTATCGAAAATCTACGACAAATGGGTTCTCGTCCGTAGGATTTTTGAACTAAGAAGAGGAAGACGAGTACGACAAATGGTGTCTCGTCTACGGTAATTGAACCCAAAATCCTAAGCAACGAGCTACGACAAATCTGGTCTCGTGTAACTGGATTTTGAACTTAAGATTTTTATTCTGTAATAGAGTAAGAGTGTGATGTCTTGTGAGTTGTTATATCTTTAAATAATTTATCCCCTAGACTAACGATCTGTTTAAGAGCGTGCTGACCACACTAACTGATAGTTTTTTTTCCACAGCATTTAGAAATAATATACATTTCAGTTACAGGTTGATTGTCGGAATATATGGTAATTAATGTTGATTGTAATACTAAACGCTGGTAAAGTTTTGTGAGTGTATAACATTCACAAGGGTTCTGAAGCAGGAAGGTGTTTGAACTAAAGTTAAGGAGTGCGTTTCGGACTATCCGTCCAGATTAATTGCCTCCCTCACCCTAACTGTCTTCAGGGGTAAACTTATAGTGGATTTAAAAATTAAGGGATTATTTTTCTCTTTAATTTTTGCTATAATCATTGTGTTTTCCACTGTAGCAACTTATTTTTCAGGGATTAATCCTAACTACCATTTAGAATTCAAAAACAACTTGTAGAACTGTGGAACTTATTTTTACGAAGGATGGCCGCCGAGAGCAAAGTAGAATCAATCCTAACTACCATTTAGTTGGCGTAGTCGTGTTTTGCATTAAGTGCTTTATTGCCGATAATAGCAGCGATAGTTAGATTTTATTTTGGAGGAGGTATCCCAGGGTTAAGGATATCATCTTTTGTATTTTTGGAAATTTTTTTCTCGTAAGTGTTAGGAACCAGGTTATTCTTTTTCCTATTTTCTATCTCCACGTGTCTCAGTCACTGACATAATATGGCCGAGAGGGCAAAGCTTAGACAACTCCTCAGGGACGAAGCGAGAGAGGAGGGACTGGAAGGAGAGGAAGCGAAAGCATTTGTCAGAGACGAACTTGAGAGATATGATGCGGAGAGGAAAGAAGAAGAAGCTAGGAAGAAAGAAGCGGAAGACCGGCTATTACAGCAGAGGAAGATGGATGAGGAAATGGAAATCCGCAGGGAGAGAGAAAGAGAGAAAGAGAGACAGCAAGAAGAAAGAGAGAAGGAGAGACAGCATGAGAAGGAGAGGGAGGAGAGAGAGGAAAGAGAGAAGGAGAGACAACATGAGTTGGCTCTTAAAGCTCTAGAACTTCAGAGCCGTGGGGCTGCCTCTACCTCCAGCAATGGAGAGTCTTCTCCTCATTCTTCCTTAACTGATCCTTCTAACAGTCAATCTCTTCACCTCACTGCTATGTCTTTTCCGCTAGAATCTTTCCCTTGTCCTAATGAGAAGATTGACACTTGGCTAGAAAAATTTGAGAAAATTGCAACTCTGTACGGTTTAGAGAGGTCGCGTTGGAACATGAAGCTTTCCCAGGCTTTGAAAAGTTCTGCGTATGATGTTTACGCTAAGCTGGAAAGTAGCCAACAAGACAACTATGACTTGTTGAAGAAAGCGTTACTGGAGCGCTTTGAAATGAACGCTCGCAAGTTTTTGCAACTGTTTCGCAACAGCCGGAAAGAGAATTCTGAAACTTTTCACCAGTTCTCATCTCGTCTTAAGGGATATCTAACAAAGTGCCTTGAGCTTTCGCAGCTCCCCTCTACCTATGAAGGTCTTGAGGAATTTGTTTTAACAGAACAAATAAAGAACACATTGTCTGCTGATACCCGGAGATTTCTCGCTGAGCAGGGGGCAGAAAAACTTGAAGACATTTTGGAAAAGTCTGAGCGTTATCACAATGCGCTGGCTGAACTACCGGCCACAAAGCGGAAACCGACAGAGGAGCATTTTCGAAAAAATAACCTAGAGCAATCTTCTCAGGCTTCTAACCAAAATAACCACAGAGAAACTGGACCTCAAAACCCCCCTCCTGAAAAATCCAAGTTCTACAAGAACAAGTACCCCAACCACCCCAAACAGCCTGATCAACCCGACCGCCCTACATGGCAGCGCAGCCAGAAAGGACAAGGTGGCAAAGGGAGAACCCCTGAGCATGGGCCATATGATCAGACCGAGCACACCGAGCCGAAACGCATCGGATGCTTATTGACAGTCTCGCAAGGCGGAATTATTGACAGTGATTCCCAACCTGTTGGGGATAGACCCTCAACGCGAGGTATTGTTACTTTGAACGGTTCTCAAACTTCTTGCTTATTTGACACGGGGCTTTCTTACGATTGCATTGTTGCCAGAAAGCTGGTCAAACCCGGTCAAGAGACAGCAGAGACCGTCCAACTTTGTGGAGTTCGTAAGAGTGATGCACCTACAGCGCTTCCCATCGCATTGGTGGAGATACACTCTGATTTCGTCAGAGGTGTGATCAAAGCGGCTGTTATGGATGATCCCATCTACCCAGTCATACTTGGCGGGAGATACGTGTGTATTGGGAAACCGGAAGAGCCGATTGTGGCAGCAGTAACTACAAGAGGGCAAACCAAGAAGGAACGGGAGCCTGCGCCTAATTTGTTACCCATGGAACTTAAAGAAGCGCAATACAAGGACCCTACTTTGGCACCCTGCTTTAGGAAACTGCCCATGGCTAAGGAACCCAAACAGCACGGGGACATTTTTTCTAAGGATGGCGTACTTTATCGGAGAACGGGCAAGCCTGACCAAGGTTACAACCAGCTCCTAGTACCGAAACAGTACAGAAGCCAAATCCTAGAAATGGGGCACTCTCTTCCCTTCAGCGGACATATGGGACAGAACGCCACAAACCAACGTATAACCACTCATTATTGGTGGCCAGGAGTAAACACTGATATTATCAGGTACGTCAAATCCTGTGCCCAGTGCCAACGGGTACCACCCAAGCAACGGACACCCCCAGTCCACATGGGTGAAATGCCAATAATGGGAACACCATTCGAACGGGTTGTGATCGACATTTTAGGGCCTTTCGAAGGACTAAAAGAAGGAACAGGTTCATCCTGACCTTAGTCGATACATGCACTTTATGGGCAGAAGCTATACCGCTAACATGCGCAGATGCCAAGCATGTCGCAGAAGCCCTCGTGCAGATTTTCACTCGGTTGGGATTCCCTCAGCAAGTGTTGACGGATAATGGATCTCCATACCGAAACCTGTTGATGGATGAGATCGTTAAGATCTTGAGGACCCAGCACATCCACACTAAGCCATATACTCCGGCCGGAAATGGGCTCGTGGAACGTGCTAATGGAAACCTCACCATGATGCTAAGTAAGCTGGCACAAGTGAAACCTGAAGATTGGGATCTCTGTATTCCTGCAGCATTATTTGGCTACAGAGAATCTCCTCATACTTCCACAGGATTTCCGCCAGCTACACTCTTATTCGGCAGACCCATTAAGGGCCCGCTTGAAGCCTTACTTCAGTCTCTGACAGACGAGAAGGCTGATGAGACAGTTGTCTCAGCCAGTAAATATGTGTCGGTTTTAAAGGAACGGTTGAAACTAGGGTGGGACCTAGCAACGACTAACTTTAAGCGAGCACGCACCAAGCACGCTAACCGATACAGGAAAGTCGCGGAAGAGAGAGAACTGGAAGCAGGAGAGAAAGTTTTGGTGTTGCTCCCTACCGAGAACAACCAACTGAAGATCGGATGGCAAGGGCCGTTTACCGTCCTGAAAAAGATTTCTAAGGCTAACTACCAGATCTCTATTGAAGGAAAGGAGAAGGTTTTCCATTTAAATCTCTTAAAGAGATACTTGGAAAAACCAGTGCCAACCTCCGACCATCTCCTGACGATCGCCAAAACTGACGAAGATGACGATAGTGGCAGGGATATTCCACCGCTATCACAGGAAATCTTTCAAAAATGTCAGAAGCGGCGACGCTCTTTCAAGCGCGCATATGAGACATTCCAGGGGAAGGAAACTTTGAGGAGTGGACTTGAGTAGGAATTGGACAGAGATGGAGGGGGAAGAGGAGAGGGAAGAAGACAGACACCCCGAAGCTACGGTTATAGGAAATTAAACTCCATAACGTAGACATGGAGTGCTTCCATATCTTAAAGGGGGGAGGCTCTGTCACGTAGGGTTTATATTCATTTAATTTCCTACATCTTCTTCCTATTCTTTCACCCGAATTCTCTCTTTTATTATCTCTGTATTTCCTTTTTTTCCTGTATATTTTTCATCCATTCGTTTTGCGAATATTATTTTCATATAATTCGCAAACTTTACCTGTTTTCCTTTCTCTAAAACTGAGAATCGCACCTGGGTGGTATTGCGTACATGTCAGTCGCGCTGGTCGGACGATAGGCGTGAATTTACAGCATTCGCTAGACATTCGTCTGAGGGTCTCTGGCCTGGGGCGTGAAAATTCACCCGAGGGACATGGAAAGTAGACAGAGAGTCTGCATTTCAGTAAACGCATGAGGTTTTTCGTCAGGAAAAAACCGGCTTAGCGTGAAAATCCACTCCGCACTGCAGACGGTGGTCTGAGATTTGCAACTCATGCAAGCCCTCGGCCACTGATGGCTGTTACGTCACGCGATAAGCGGACGAAGGTGTTATACGGACAGGGGAGACTATTTCGCTTGGCGAAATAAGATTAGGATCCTGTGTCCGATTTTAAAGATATTGGCCAAGTTTGAAACTTTAATTTCATTCTCGCTCATAGACTCACAGTAGATAGGTTGCTCGTAAACAGAATAGCTGTTAGCGAAGTATCTCAGTTTGTTTCGGCAATTTGTCGAACTTCTAGACTTCCAGAAATATTTTCAGCATTTTTATTCTTAAGTTGTGCGACTACCTGTAATTCTGTGGTTGAGGTAATTAATATGATAGATATATATAGATTTTGTGAGTGTTAAAGTGTTAAATCGCTTAATTCATTTTAATCTATTTCTTTAGCGCAGAAGAGAAATAAAGTGGTAGGCTATTATATTTTCTAGGGAAGCATTCAGTGGAAAGCAGAATAAAATTAAAATCTCTAGCTTATAACGGCAAGAGTAGCTATTTATGAATTTAATTTAACCGCTAATACTCAGTCGAGTGTATTTTTCTAAACTAACGTATAAACTCTAGAATCGAGCCTCATGAATGGTGACGGAATACGCACGTGTTCCTAATTCATGAGGATTGCTGATTTTTAAATATAACTTACGTCACGGGAAGTTTAAATGATAAGCAAAGCTCTCTGCTTGCAAGTTTAAATGTAAGTTATAACCAGTACAGATTCTGTTTATTATATTATATGTGTTATTTTTCCTCCACACAGTGAAAGTTTTGGGGTGACCCTAACTTTACCAGCACCTAGTAGTAGTTTCCATACTTGTGAAGAAATAGACAGTCCTTATTTTGAACCACGTGGGTTTCTTAAGTACCACTGGTCTAACAGTGCATATGCAACCCGAGTTAGCCAGAAATACTATCTCCCAATAACGGGTTTTCAAAGACTGTAATGATAAATACTGGACCTTGGAGCCAGATCTTAATTTCTTCTAGAAAAACTCTACGTAATCTTTCTGCCTGGTGGCGCGAAATACTTCAAGTATTAACTAACATTTCCCGACTATATATATATATTTTTTTGTGGACAAATCTGTGGTGTGACTAAAGTGAATCCTATACTGAGGGAAGGCACCGACCTGACATTCATCATTTCTAGCAACCTACGCTATTGACACTGTGCTCTGCTAACTCCCGCGCCTGGAATAATTTTAGGTGACTTAATCAGACATTTGAACAAATTTGCACACCCAAGTAGTCGTTCCCGGAGACTCCAAGTTAAATACGTCTTTTGGAACTGGGGACTTCTTGGCAGAAGACTGCATTTTTTTGAGTCTGTGTGAAGATCTAAAATCAGTGTGTTCCAAGAGGCAGCGAGCAAAGTCGTGAGTACATGTATGAGAGGCCATGGCGGAATGAATGAGTGTACGCTGGTTTGAGTGATATTTTTCACTATTATATCTTTGACACCCTGTTGCTGTCCTAATTTTTTTTTCAATCTGCATAATTTGTTGCTAAGGCTAGAGTTCTTGTGTTTTTGTCTTAGGTTAAATCAGATTTTTTTTTTTCAAACTCTGTGCATATAATTACGAGATAAAACAACGAAAACTCTTAGAACCAAACCCTATGTATATGTGACTCTGGCGCCATCATCTGTTCTCTTAACGGGGCTGGGCTAAACCTAGAGTTAACACTATAAGGGGGCTATCATCCTTGCAATATCTCCTTGAATTTTTATGACTATGTGTATATGTATTCTCCTTGATGTACTTTCTTTGATGTTGTGAGCCGATTTTTTCCTGATATTAAAATCGCTCTTGAACTTAATAATCGTGTTTGGTCAGCTCGTTCTAGATTATATATATATATCATTGTTATAGTTTTCCCACGTCTGTGTGTTTACCTGTCGTCACGTGTATGTGCGTGCCTGTGAGTGATAGAAATATACGTAATATGTATATTGGTGTAGTCTGTCTGACGCTGTAACAACTGTTGTAGAAGATAGGTGAGAGAGAGAAGAATTCTTTTCGCTTTCAGAGACAGCCACTATATCAAAATCTATCATCTCACGTGTGTGGAAATTCTATTACCTTTCACTAACTCTCACTGAGTCTATCACCTATTCAAACCTATTCAGAAGGGACCAAACCTAGTCTTAATTCTCCTATCGAAAATCTACGACAGAGATATGATGCCACGTTCGCATATCGGATATGGAACATATTATGGACATAGATACACTATATAACCTAATTTTTCCACGTCAGAGGTTGAATGGGATATTTTTCTTCATAAATTAAAACAAAATAAAATGACAAATATGAAGATACTACCATTGACCATTGTATGACAAAGGGGGCGTCCACATATGGCGTCACGCAGCTAGGGGAGGAGGGTCTAACATTCTGTGACGAAGTGTGATGATGGGAGGGGGGGGGGGGGGGTGTTAGAGAAATGTGACGTCACACAAACCAAAAAAAAAAAAACTGCTGCAACCAAATGTTATGTCACAGCCAAGGCAGATCATTTAAAATTAACTTTAAAGCCGAAAACAGTCGCTCTATACTAGCTTGAGTTGTCGACATGCTCGAAGTAACTGCAAGCAGCATGAATCTGACGTGGGCAGCATTCTCTCGAATAATGCTTCATATCAATTAAGAACCGCAGAGCTACGATGATATCTTTCCTGTTACTCAAATTCTTTTTTGAAGTCAACATCTTCTGAAGTATTAATCATTATCATCAACATCATTAGCAATCTCTAATCACTCCTTGTGGAGCTCTAACTTTTCATAGCTCTAGCTTCACTCGTATTGTAGCTACATGGTTTGAGCTCGGCACTCACTTCATTCTAAACCTTGTACGTTGCCGATTATACCCGTGCTTTTACCAATAGCCCAAATTTGAATTCTCGCATATCGGCTATCAATTATCGCCCTAATAAAATCGACGACCATGTGTCTAGGTTGAACGAAGCGCGCCTGGCTAAATGAAGGAATTTTTTTTTTTTTTTTTTAAAGAAGGTAGAGTTGAATTTTTTTTAAAATGCCATTGCTAAACTTGCAATTTCTGTTGGAGCAACCAAATGTTTCTTGGTGTTTAAAAAATAATAAACAAAAAAAAACGTGATAATTTTTTTTCTCACAATGTACCTGCTTGTAATGTACAAGTAGTATCCCTAAATACTTGCCACTTCTGACGTACCGGGTATTGATTACTTTTTAATTTATTTTTTATTTTATATATATAATCTTGAAACTTGACGGAAATAAACTGATTTTTTAAAACAAAAATTTGACATTTAAAAATAAATAAAACTGACATTTATTATGAGTAAGTTTATTACATAATTCCAGTTCTGTCAATATTTGAATTATACAAATGCGTTGTTTCTTCGATTATAGACCAAGCTGTCAATAGATAGGTATGCAATTGTTTGTTCCAATAAAAAATTGGAAGAAAACTTTCTGAGTCCAATACTTTACCTACTTTTCCCTTCCATCTGTCACGGATTGCCTCCCCTGCTTTGCAGCAGTGGTCCAACAGTGACCAAAACTCAAAAGTTTTTAATATTGGCTTCCAAGGTATCTACCAGCGTGCAAGATTACTCTTGGCAGAGATGTAGATAGAAGGTTAATAACACATCTACCTGAAGGGAATATTCACAAGATATTTCCAGAAGTCACGAACAATGTTGCCTTGGGCTGAACAATTGTTAATGCATTATATCTGGTCCGTCGCCTTTTGTGAAGGATTTAAGCAATGGTTTAGCCCGTTCAAGCCCCCAGTTGGTGTAATCCAACGAAATCCCTCTTATAAGGTATAGCTCTGTTTTGAGGTAAATATATATCTAAGTATATATATATATATATATATATATATATATATATATATATATATATATATATATATATATATATATATATATATATATATATATATATATATATATATATATATATATATATATATATATATATATATATATATATAATATTCTGGCTCATACGTTTGCTTTCATACATATAACTGAATCAACTATTATTGTTTAGTTTTAAAACAACAGGTAACAAATTTAATAGTGAATTAGTCTTTAACAGGTTAAAATAAATATGGAAAGATTAGTGGAATTTTGATGGATATAAAGTTCTCGTCATTGAGACGTAGGTGGGAATTTAACCTTTTACTTTAAGTTTAACTGAAATGTCCCTTTTTGCTGGTGCCTTTTAGTTCGCACTTAGCTTGTATGAGTGAGTCCTGCCACCTAGGTTTTCGTCACGTTGTTCTGGTGATGAATGTACTTCTACCACACGAGTGGCGCAGTAACTTCAGTACTTCATACAGTCTGATAGCTTGTAACTACGTACCCAAATTTTTGAAATACACAATCTCCCTGCACAGATTTCAGATGGACACGAGCAATTTCAGTGCATATGCTCTCGAATCAATTTCGTAATGAGAAATTCCTCTTATGAACGGTGTTCTGTGATACACTTTGCCTGGGAAATTAGTAATTCCTCTTCGACGGGTGTTCTGCGTTACACTTGGTCTGGGATATTATTTCTCTTATGACTGATGATCCAATTCCTAGGTTTCCAGTCTTGTATTTATAAAGTCTTGGTCCCTGAAGTAATACAGTCTGTGTATTTAAATATGCGGGTTTACTCTTAAGGTTTCAGAGTTGCCCAAATACTGTCGATCTGTCACTTTTGATATAGGAAGTCTAGGTCCGATCCTTCTCTTTCTGGCTTCTTGGGAGTTGCTCGGTTGAAGTTGCGAAGCTGTCTGTTCTGTGCCTCTGAGTTCACTAGATTAATACTCTCATTCTCAGTTCAAATCACAGATTGTGTTTCTGCCGAATGGTCCAATAGAATTCATAGTATATTCCGGCATCTCACTTCAAACTAATCAAATCTCTCTAGCACTGTTTTGGTGGGTGTTTCATTTAAAATATCCCCTCGCGTGTTTTAAAATATTAATTTTAATATTCCACGCGTGACCTCTGTCTAATCATGTGGTAATATTTCCGGTCAGATGTCTACTCTGCCATCTTATCTGCAACCATGATACAAAGATGGCTCAGATGAGACGATTACACTGACAAACAACATTTTTCTTTCTTATATAAGAAAAAGTGTTCTTAGTTCAGTTTCTTGCGCTGATTTCAAATTTGACATCCGTTTATCTCTATCACATCGGGTTCTTAAGATATTTGTGAATAAATATATTTTTGGGAAACCTTTATTTGCTCCGTTTCATTTTTACTATATAACTTATTAAAAATTAATAAAATGCAAAATAATTCTACTTTTTATACTGCTAAAAGATGCATGACATATGTTACGCTATTTTTCAAATAGCTACTGTATTTTGAAATAATTCTGAGCGAAATATGGCTTCTAGAAGTTGTAGAAATTCGGCTGATCTGTTCTGTTATGTGTGCGGATATTTTACCGATCGTGTTCACCAGAAAAACTTTGCACTATTACTAAAGAAAGCATATGAACTTTATTTCGATTCGAAAATTGATGATGCAAATAAATCTTGGAAGCCAAATGCAGTTTGTTCGACTTGTGCAAATACATTGGCAGGTTGGTTACGAAAATCGCCGAAGCATAAGTCGATGCCTTTTGGAGTGCCAGTAATATGGCGTGAACCGACAAATCACGCTACTGATTGTTACTTCTGCTTGACAAATATCCATGGTTTCACTTTTAAAACTAGAAAGTCTGTGGTTTATCCAAATATTGAATCGGTTTCGAAACCAGTGCCTCATGATCCAATCACGTGTCCGATCCCAGTTCCACCAGAACAATATCCGTTGGACGTGAATGAACCATCAGAAAGTGATAGTTTACCTGCTTTAGAAACTAATTCTGACTCGGATTATATACCGGTGAATTATGGTGTTCACATAATTAACCATTCAGAACTTTCAGATCTAATACGTGATCTCGCTCTTACCAAAGGACAAGCGGAATTACTCGGTTCGCGACTCAAAGAATGGAATCTTTTAGCGCCCAATACTCCGATATCTAAATTTCGTCATAGACACAGAGAACTTGTTCGATACTTTGAGATGGATGATGACATTTGCTATTGCAAAGATGTAAACGGTCTAATGGTGCACCTCGGTCATGAGCACATAGTCAACGAATGGCGACTTTTCATCGACTCTTCCAAGACTAGTCTAAAAGCCGTGTTATTGCATAACGGAAATTTATTTTCATCAATTCCAGTCGCCTACTCTGTTCATATGAAAGAAACTTATGACAATATGGCTATTCTTTTGGCAAAAATAAAGTGCAATGACTACCAATGGCGGATTTGTGGAGACCTAAAGGTCAGTGCAATTCTCACGGGCATGCAGACTGGGTATACTAAAATTTGTTGCTTCCTATGTGAATGGGACAGCCGCAACAGACAGGAACATTATGCAAGAAAGGTGTGGCCTATCAGGGATCGTATGCAGCTCAGGCATAAAAATGTAATACACGAGCCATTAGTTAACAAAGACAGCATCATTTTACCACCGTTACATATAAAGTTGGGGCTCATGAAGAATTTCGTAAAAGCGTTAGATAAAAAGAGCAAAGCTTTCACTTAGCTTCGAGAAAAGTTTCCGCAAGTTAGCGATGCAAACAAAGATAAACGAAAGTATCTTTGTAGGACCTCAGATTAGGAAAGTTATTGCAGACAAACAATTCGAGAACTTGTTACATGGTAGTGAACTTCGCGCATGGATGGCATTCAAATCGATCGTCGATAACTTTCTGGGAAATCACAAATCTGTCGACTATGTGCATATTGTTAAGCAGTGCATAGATGCAGACAGAATTATGGGCTGTATCATGTCCCTCAAAATCCATTTGCTCGATTCGCATCTTGACTTTTTTCCTGACAACCTTGGCGAAGTCAGCGATGAACATGGAGAACGAATCCATCAAGATATCGCCGTAATGGAGTAACGTTATCAAGGACGGTGGAGTGTGACCATGCTTGCCGATTATTGTTGGATGCTTCATCGCGATGTACCACATGCCATTCACCGACGAAAGTCGACTACAAAGAAATTCAAGCCTACATAACTGTTATACTTCTTGTATGAATGATGTTGTAATACTGTATGCGTTGTTAAAAAACTTCAATTGCGTATTTCTAGAGATCCCGACCTGATAGAGAAAAACGGTTTGCAGATTTGAAAACAGCGCATTAAAGTTAACCAGAAAAACATAGACATGTTAGAGAAAGAAAAAATTTTTTTTTTTGTTAGCCAGTGTTATCTGCGTGCCTCCGCCAGACAGATGTCTGGTCAGACAATGGTGTCTTCTTTCATCGTACGCACAATACAAGCTTGTGTCAACACGGTCATCAGCATTTCACTGGGGTCAAATGTTGGACCGCAGCGTTTCAAAGGGTGATCAGACTGAGAGAATTGATAAGCGTATGACCGGTATAATTACCTGGTATTATCGCGTTTACCTTTGCGGAACGTAAACCATTCTGCGTGTAAAGTAGATACGTCCGCAGGGGAGTAGAGTGTTAGAGACTTCGTCCTACTAGATTCAGTATAGAGCGAGCAAAATAATGAATGAAAGGGCAAAAAATTGCCAAATAATAAGCGAATTGAATGGGAGAAAGAGAAAAATGAAGAAAACAATGATACTGACGGAGTGGACGTGAGATCGCACAACCGTATCGGCAGACCATCATTGCCATGAATCGTTGTAGGGAGCTGAAGTATGCTTTCTTAAGCCAAGTGTGGCTCGCTGGTTGCTGTTAACCGGGGTTGTTGTAGGTAGTATGTGATGTTGTCTACCCATCTGTCTCTTGGTCTTCCCAATGCTCTGAAATCAGATCTTCTGCTGTCGTCATCACGTAGTAGTAATTTATCGGACACTATTCACATAAGATGGCAAAACCACTTAATTTTTTTGTCCTTCTATATACTTGATGCAGGATGTAGCTCCTACGGTTTTTCTGAAGTCATCATTTCTCATTCTGTCTCTTCTGATAACGTGGCGTGATTTTTATCTCATGTGCATAGGTCATGGAACATATTTGACACCAAGAACAAAGAGCTGATAGGATATACTATGTATTCATCATCATCATGTGACGTATTCTTTCCAGAACGTTGTCTCCATTACAACTGCTCTGAACGCATTACGATTCTGGGCAAGTCGACCTGCATCAGCCAAAGACAAGTTCAGACTCTCTGTGATGTCCTGGGTCCACCGTCGTCTAGGTTGACCCCTTCCCCTTTTTCCAGGGACCATGCCTTCCATCACCTAATACTATGTATTAGCTGTCGTTTAGTTTCCATACTGATATTGGAGTAGTGCTGACAGTTGATAAGTCACTGCACTGGCTTTTTTGACATCTTGTTTTAATCTCCTTGTCGAGTCTTTCTTTATCAGTCAAAATGCTTCCTAGGTATTTGAACTCTGGAACCTGCTTAAGCCTGTTGTTGATATGTATGTTAAGTGGGCCTTGCGATCTGCTAATCGGCATAGTTTCTTTCTTTGATGTGTTGATCTTGATGGTTTATCTTCCACATGTTGAGTATTTCGTATTTAGTCTGTATGTTTTTGCAATTGGTTTTTTTCTTCATACATTAGACTTTGCTTATCTGCAAAAAAGTAACTCATTCAGTGTGTTAAATTCTTCACTTTCTGCGTTTTCTTCATCTTCTGGGTTTGCTTCTGATGTTATTTTATCCATACGTATAAACATTTGTGGCGAGATGGATAATTAGAGATGAACAGTAGATCAAGTCAAGGTATTCTTGACCTATTGAAATACACCAGTCTCAGAAATGAGCACTGGTATATGGATGGCACAGGATATAGTCAGACCGTTAAGTACTCTTGTCCAAATGGTAAAGTGATATAGATCAATAGCCTGCCTTGCCTTCCCGCTACGACTACATCTGTAAGGTAAAAAATATTTTATATATTACTCCCAATTAATCAATTCACAAATGCTCGGAAATGCAGCAATATTACGGGAAGAAGTGGAAGAGGCTTTATGTTCGATGAAAGAAGGGAAGTCACCGGGTGTGGATAATATCCCAGCAGAGCTCTTGAAATATGGAGGACCAGATATAGTAAAAAACATGACAACAATTTGCCAGAAGATATGGAGTACTAAAGGATGGCCAAAAGAATGGACGCAGTCACTAGTAATACCGCTTCCAAAAAAAAAAGGAAATCTAAAAATGTGCATGAATTACAGAATCATTAGCCTTATTAGTCATCCAAGTAAAGTGATGTTAAGGATACTTTTGAACAGAATAAAACAGAAATCAGAAGAAATCTTGTTCGAGGAACAGGCTGGCTTTAGACCAAAAAGAAGTATCTCAGAACAAATCTTCAATATTAGATTACTGATCGAAAAACATCTCCAGCATCAACGCGATTTATACCATAACTTCATCGATTTCACAGAAGCCTTCGATCGAGTCTGGCATGAAGGCTTATGGCAAATAATGAGAAAATTCAATTTTGATACCAACATCATAGATATCGTTGAAGCACTATACAAGGACGCAAGTAGTGCTGTTTTTGCAAGCAATGACATTGGAGAATTTTTCAAAACAACTGTAAGAGTTTGTCAGGGATGTATCCTATCCCCAGTGCTCTTTAATATATATCTAGAAATCTAGAACACATTATGCAGGAAGCTCTCTACGATTATAAAACAACCATATCGATTGGAGGCCGACCTCTTTGCAATCTACGTTTTGCTGATGATATCGATCTTATAGCTGGAACAGAATCAGAACTTCAAGACCTTACCTCTAGACTGGAGAAAGTAACAAGAACGTATGGGATGGAAATTAATATAGAAAAAAGCAAGATATTGGTGAATAGCCATAAGAAACATGTTCCGACCAACATTACGTTAATTGGGCAAACGTTAGAAGAAGTTAACACCTTTAAATATCTGGGGTCCACTATATGTAGTGATGGAAGATCAAGTAAAGAAATCAAGACAAGATTTGAGATGGCCTCAGCTGCCCTGACAAGGCTGAATGTGATCTGGAAAAGTAACATCAGTTTTCCTGTGAAGATCAAATTATACAAATCACTTGTATTATCTATTCTCTTGTATGGGTGTGAGGGCTGGACACTCACTGCAGATACGGAGCGAAGGATTCAGGCTTTCGAGTATAAATGTTATAGAAGAATTTTGCGCATTTTTTATAAAGAGCACAAAACAAATGTCTATGTTAGAGAGAAAATAAACACCTATGCAGGCTACCAAGAACCACTTTTGTCAGTAGTGAAACGTCGAAAGCTTGCCTGGTTTGGGCATGTAACTCGTCATGACTCCCTTTCGAAAACGATCCTCCAGGTAACAGTCGAAGGTAAACGGAGAAGAGGAAGGCAAAGAAAATCCTGGGCTGATAACATCAAAGAATGGGCAGGGCACGGTTTTTCCACACTTGTACGCATTGCTGAGGATAGAGAGCAGTGGAGGACCTTGTCTGCTGATGCTTCTACCATGGCACCCCTACGACCCATGACGGGTTACGGGTTGAGATGAGATGAGATGATGAAATACAGAACATGGAAATGATTCAACAACTTCAGAAGTTAACAAAATCAATCAATTTACTTCTCTTTTCTTTATTGCTTAATCTTCTCTTTTCTTTGCATTTGGAATGAAAACAAGGATATGTATTTATACATTTACATTAATCAAAATAATGACACAATAAATATTCACTGTTTACACAATTTAAAAAACTGTCCTAGTTTACTGTCTTTTTCATCATCTGACTGTCATCGGATTCTGGTATATCATTTGTGGTAATGTTTATTTTATGCACTTATCTTCACGAACTTCCTGTTCTGGGGAGCTGCGATGCTATACCCAGTTGTTTTATAGCTGGTATTGACTCGCAGATCAGCCAATATGCTGGACTGCCATCATTATGTGGAGACCAGATATTCAGGAGTGGTGTTACGCACGGATCATTATTATTTTTCGTTTGTATAAACATTTTTTCATATGTATGATCATTTTTTTTTGACTGAAGTGTGTATTATGTTTTCTATGGTCAAAGGGACATAATCCGAGTTATCGAGACTACAATTTGTTAGGAGTTGCCTTCTCTTGTATAGAGACACGTTCGGTCTATAATTTCTTGAACGAAGCGTGACCACATCTCCTTATTTGGTAGTATCAGTCAACTATGGTAGATGTCTGAAACCTTTCTTAACGCTTCTTTTCATGACCATAAAAGGCGCGACTGTGTAAGACTTTTATCTCGAATGTTCTTCGAATCGTCTTATTGTGAACGGCAACTCAGAGATTGTCGTTCTGCGCATGTCAAAAACCGGGAGTTCGTTCTGTGTGTTCCGCCCAGTTGGGGAGTTTAGAAATGGTTTAAGAAGCGAGCAGACGCAACTGCGTCTTGTGATTCTCTGAGGGAAATACAGTGTCTTAGTGAGTTAGTTAGCTAACTAGACTATTTCCCAGTATTATGCAGCCTGCCTGGAGGCATATGTTCATGGTTGATTTTCCGAAATAAGGTAATTCCTCTTGTATCGAACTTTATGCTATCATCTAGAGGTTCGTCATTTTGTCGCCTATTTGCTCGCCTGTGTGATGCAAAATGGAGAGGTACTTTGACTAGGATTAAGTCACCAGTATCTGTATACCTGAACTAGTTAAATATATATGGGTCGCTCTAGACCAACAAGACTGTTGTCTGTGTTCCAGGATTCGTTATATCAGAGATCACGTCCAAGTCAGATGGTTAGACTTAGGAACATTATAAAGGTCGAGCTGACCTGTAGCCCATGTATGCTATTCACGTGCAGACAGTGAACGGACTTATTGTATACAACTGATCTGCTAGCATCAGAATGGGAGCATTTATTATTGTTTATGAACATTGAAGATCTGTAGCTGACACTGTTGCAGAAGTTATAGAAATTATTATTATTTATACAGCTTCACGAACTAGCACTCGATGATTGATGAATTTCTGAATCTATTGAACTGTGATGTCTTATGACGCATATATACAACAGCTATCATTGCTGACTACAGAAATTGTTTTCAATGTGCCATATCATCTTGCTGAACTCGTTAACCATGTTGATGTCATAAGTATCATGACTGTTTTGTGGCGTGCAATAAATGAAAGAAACTTATACAACGAAGTTACCCTTTCTATGACTCTACACGTCATGTTGCCTGTGTGATAACCCTGTGAACTGTTCCACTACCACATACACAGCAACATCCTAAATCAGAGAAGACACCTACATCTTACACTTATCATTTTTGGTGGCCAGAGCTGGTTCTATCATCTGATATTTTGGCGCACCATATCATTGTTGGTGGCCATAGGTTGGTTCACTCTGATTCCAGCTATCAAGGGGGTCAGCAAACCCAGACATCATCATCATACTAGATACAACTACAGCATCAACTACCACCTTACAAGAAATTTTATTGAAAGTATCCGGATTTTCTGACAGTTGCTGATTTTGAAACTACCCGGCGCTGCTCGGCAATATTGAAGTTTATGTAAAATTAGAAGGACAAGTACCGAGCGAATGGATTTCCTGATCTGGTGAAAAGAAGGACAAGTGCCGTAACAACTGTTCCGGTCTCAGGGGTACTGCTGCGGGTTCAGAAGGTCAAGTGCCGGTTAAATCAATTTAGAAGATTCAGAAGGTCAAGTGCCGTAACAACTGTTGCAGTATTAGAAGCTCTTTTCCTTCGTCATGGCTGTTTATGGGAGCAGAAGTTAATCAACGTTGGATCATTATCCTCAGAATGCTGATTACATCCTGTTCTGCACCGTGCTGACGCTGGATTTATAGAAGTTAAGTGGCCTGTTTTGTTTGTGAACTGTGCCCTTATGTTCTAACTGAGCCTTCTGTACTTTCACACTTTCTCCTATTGTTTTCATGATACATGTTTATATGTTATATGTTATTTGTTATTTGTATATTTATATGTTTATATTTCAGCGGGTTTTCTCGGTTGGGCGGAGTCTTGCAGTAGAAGATACCACGTCACAGAGGTTCTACTGTTAGCGTTTTCGTTAGGGACTGTGCGAATTTCCTACAGTGAAATTTGCTAGCGACAATCGTTGCTATATCTGTTTAGTTGTGACGAGTTGTGCTTTATTTTTGTTTCTTGTATATATATATTTTTTTTCTTTTTTTCTTCTCTCTCTTTCTTTGTGTTTTTAGTTTCGATTTCGATTGTTTGTATTTGTAGGTCTCCCCTTTGCTATTATTCAGTTCTTTACGTATATTTTTGTGTATACACTGTAGCGTCATTTGTTAGTCATATCTTCGCATATTTCTTTTTAGTTTTGCTGTTTGTGTATTTGACTTATGCGAATGTTTTCGTATTGTTTGATCTTTGTTGATTGTTTACATTGACTCTGATCTTTGTTATTGTTTACATTGACTCTGATCTTTGTTATTGTTTACATTGACTCTGATCTTTGTTGTTGTCTACATTGACTTTGATCTTTGTTATTGTTTACATTGTTGATGACCTTTGTTATTGTTTACATTGTCTTGTTATTGTTTACATAGTTCTTGCATAGTTAGCTTTCACTATTGTTGATATATGCTCATGCACTATTGGTCTATAGTGCACTTATCATAACAAACTGGTGTTTTTTTGCTTATGCACTATTGTAGTGCAGTTATGATAAATAACTGATGATTATGCACTGATTTGGGTAGTGCACTGTTAATTAAGAGGTGACTTGTGATATTATTATACATTTGATAATACAAGTTGGTGTCAACTCCTGTTTCCCACAGAGATTGGGTTCAACATAGAGATTATACAAGCACTTTATTAAGTCTTGTTGCTATTTAACATTGAAATAAGATAATTAATTATTTCAGGTTCTGTACTCACATTTTGGACATCATGTCTACATTTGAGTACTTTATTGAGCAGGGTAAAGCCCTTGGGAAGACAGGTGATAAATTAGAAGAATTTGCGACTGTTCAATATGCCAAGGCATTGAAGTCGGAAGAAAAGAAAATGAAAGAACAAACTGAACAAAAGAGAATAGAGGCTGAAATAGAACAAAAGAAACTGCAGATGCAGGTGGAGGAAAAAAGATTTCAAATGGAAATGGAAAAACAAAAAAGAGAAGCAGAATCTCAGGAGAAGAGGCTTCAGGCTGAAGCTGAAAATAAGAGACTTGAAAAAGAAGCTGAAGAAAAAAAGTTACAGGCCCAGGCTGAAGCTGAAAATAAGAGACTTGAAAAAGAAGCTGAAAATAAGAGACTTGAAATAGAGGCTGAAGGAAAAAAGTTACAGGCCCAGGCTGAAGAAAGAAAGTTACAGGCTGAGGCTGAAGAAAGAAGGTTACAAAGAGAGGCTGATGAGAGAAAAGCAAAAATGGAACATGATGAAAAAGTCTTAGCTTTAGAGTTAGAGAAGTTAAAGTTATTGAACACTGGTAATGCTAATGAGGCAAATAAGGTGTCAAATAAGACTAATGCTAAGGATTTCAAGCTTAATCTACCAGCATTTAATCCCTCAATCGATGATATAACATTTTATCTAGATAGATTTGAAAGTGCATGTAATGTGCATAATATAGATAAAACATTATATGTGTATCATCTGTCCAAGATACTTAGAGGTGATGCTTTGACTTTGTTGAGTATGGTAGATGTGCCTGACAAAAACAACTATGAGGTTGTCAGGGCGGCATTGTTAAAGAAGTACCAACTTAACGAGGACGGATATCGTCTTAAATTTAAAACCATGTTACCAGAAACTGGAGTTGAATTCTCTGAATTCATCTCAGGCATCCGTCTTACTTTTTTACGATGGGTTGAGTTGTCTAAGACAGAAAATACATTTGAAGCTCTTATGGATTTACTACTTAGAGATAAGGTTATGTCTTCTGTTAATGAAGCTTTTCTATCTTTTCTTCATGAGCGTAAGCCTAAAAACATAAAGAAATGGAAGAATACTGTAGCCAGTATGTTACTGCGCATCCGCACATAACCATTAGTAACTCTAAGGTGAAAGAAGGTCTGCCAGTTGCTTCGGCAGCACCTTATGGCCCAAATTTTATGCGTAAATTTCAGGGTAGCCAGAAAAATTTCAATAAAAAGAGTAATCGTAATTATGCCCAGAACCATAGTGATCAATTCCAGGGTGATTCTTCTTCCCAGAACTGGAGACAACCTAATACTACACGTTATTCTACTCCGGTTAACTTTAGAAATTTTCACAAAGGTAATCGGTACAGAGGAAAATATTTTATGCAGAGACCTCAATACCAAGATAATAGAGGTTCTCAACAACATAGAGATAGTAATGACAGTTATGGAAACTGGAACTCAAACCAGGATAAAAATTACAGTAGGGACTTTAATGATAATTGCAGAGGCAATAATGGTCGCGGTAGATCGCAACATAAGAGAAAAAGATATCAACAGACAAACTCTCTTCAACAAGAATCTCAGGGAGCAGATAAACAGGTTAATAATGATAAAGACCATAATGCTATCGGATGCTCATCTTTTGATTTTGGTAGGGCAAATAAATGTATCCAATGCAGTACTTTATTTGATCCGAAAACCGTTAGTACTTTAAGCTGTGGTCATCCTTTGCCCGCTCTTCCTGCTAATGTTGCTCATGATGGGAGAGGTTCTCTTATATTACATAAGGGGCTAGTAAATAGTAATCCAGTCTCAGTGTTGTTTGATTCTGGATGTACTACTGTCGGCGTTAGGCAATCTCTTGTAGATCCATCCTGTGCTACAGGAAAAGTCATCAAATGTGTCACATTTGGTGGCACGTTAGAAAAGTATCCTACTGCTATAATACACATTGCTACTCCTTTCTTCACGGGAGAGGTCCACGCGTGTCTACTTCCAAACCCTATTGCGGACCTTATTATTGGTCGTATTCACGGAGTTAGGGAATGTACCCCACAGCAGATTGCTGTTTGGGAAGAGCAAAACATTGAAGCTACCAATGCGGTGGTCACAAGAGCACATGCTCTGGATCCACCTCAAACTTCATTAACTAATAATGATGAAGTAAATGACCAAGATAGTCACTTGACTATTACACGTGACTCATTTATCAAATTGCAAGAAGAAGATCCTTCTTTACAAAAATTCTTCATTCTAGCAAAAAAAGGTGATCCTAATCAGAACACTAATAGGAAATCTTGGATTTCTATGAAGAACGGCGTACTTGTACGTATGGTACAAGACTCGACTACGTCCACTCATTCACAAATTCTTGTGCCTAAGAGCATGAGATTGCAAATATTGCAACATGCTCATGACTCGCAATGTGCTGGACATATGGGTTTTTCCCGTACAAAGTCGAGGGTTCTTGCGGCTTTCTTTTGGCCATTTGTGAGCAAGGACATACGAATGTACTGTCGCTCTTGCAAAGTATGTCAGGAGGTCAAATCTAAAGGACCACGACATGCTGCGCCTATCCAGGCTGCTGACATTCCTATTCGCCCTTTTCAAAAAATGGCAATAGATATTATCGGTCCTTTTAGAATTAAGTCGGCTAGAGGACATCAATTTATCCTTACATGTGTCGATATGTGCACACGTTGGCCAGAGGCAATACCTCTCAAGAGCATCTCAACTGCTGATATCGCAGACGCTCTTTGGCTGATATTTTCTCGCTTGGGTTTTCCCGGAGAAATATTGTCAGACCATGGCACTCAACTTATATCAGACACTATGTCACAGGTAATGTCTATGCTACACATTAAAAGGTCTCTCAGCAGTATCTATCACCCAATGTCTAATGGGTTGGTCGAACGTTTAAATAGGACTCTGAAAACTTTACTTGGTAAAATAACTGAGGATCATCCTCAGGATTGGGACAGGGTCTTACCCGCGGCTCTCTTTGCGTATAGAGAGGTCCCCAATGAACATACGGGGTTTTCCCCTTTTGAACTTGTCTTTGGCGCGCAACCGCGCGGCCCTATGTCTTTACTTCACGATCTAATCACTGCCGATAATATTAGCGATGAGACTCAATCTTCTTATGAGTACGTCATTGCTCTTAGGCAAAAGATCATCGAGGCATGCAAACTAGCAACTTCGTCTTCAGAATTTGCTAAAGAAAAGGCAAGGCAGTTTGCAAATAAGAATAGATGTCTACGACAACTTTGTCCAGGTGACAAAGCTCTCGTTCTACTTCCTTCAAGGGAGAACAGACTTCTAATTGCATGGAAAGGTCCATATGCAATAGTCTCCAAAATTTCTGATGTCGACTATGTTGTCGATATTGATGGAAAGCATAAAACTTTCCACATAAATATGCTCACAGAATTTTATGAAAGACCTGACTATTTGCAGCCTATTTTCCAGGCTACGGACAATTCACAAGCAACTCGTGGTCAGTACTCATCTCTGTCAGTTATACAGGATGAGGAAACTACTTTTTTTCTGATGTCAATCTTCCTCTTTCTATGGTCCCACTTTATTCTACGGAATCTTGGAAAAACGTGACCGTTTCTCCAAATCTTTCCGCTGAGGAACATCGACAAGTTTCTTCGATGTTGCAAACATTTCAGGATGTTCTTACAGACATCCCGGGACACACACATGTCATAGAACATGACATTGTGCTAACTGATTACAATCCTATCAGAGTCAGACCATATCCAATACCTATTCATTTCCAGTCTCAAGTCGAAAAAGAGTTGGATGAAATGATACGTTTGGAAATCATTGAACCATCCACTTCAGCATACTCTTCGTCTATGGTTATTGTTCGAAAGAAGGATAATAACATTCGCATTTGCGTAGATTATCGCAAATTGAACCAAGTTACGAAGTTCGATGCTGAACCTATGCCTTCATTAGAAGAGCTACTCAATAAACTTTCTAATTCTAGATTCTTTACCAAACTAGATTTGTCTAAAGGTTATTGGCAAGTCCCGCTAACTGAACGTGCCAAACCTTTTACAGCTTTTTCTACACCTAGGGGTTTATTCCAATGGAATTTCATGCCTTTTGGTCTTATGAACGCCCCTGCTACATTCGTACGCATGATGCGGCGAATTCTCGCATATCGTACAGATGTCATAGCATACCTAGATGATATCTGTCTATTCAGTGATTCTTGGGAAGATCATTATTTGGGTTTATACGAATTACTGTCTACTCTTCGCGAGTATAACTTGACTGCAAAACCCTCTAAAGCCTTTATAGGATTTAGCGAGATTTCTTTCCTAGGTCATCGGGTTGGTCATGGTCTTTTAAAGACAGAGGACCACAATGTTTCAAAAATACTTAACATTTCGGTCCCTAAGACGAAGAAACAAGTAAGGAGTCTATTAGGTTTGATTCAATTCTACGGACGATTCATTCCGAATCTGTCCTCCATTATGGCACCGCTTTCTACTTTATTGAAGAAAGGGTCGCCTAATCTGATCCGCTGGTCTAAAGAATGTCAATCCTCATTGGACCAGGTTAAAGCCCTATTTTCATCTCCACCTATTCTTAAGTTACCTACTATTGAGAAGACTTTTGTTCTTCGAAGTGACGCCTCGTCAACAGGGATTGGGGCAGCACTAATGCAGGAGTATTCTGATACTTTGCATCCGGTGATGTATATCTCTAGGAAATTAAACGCTGCAGAAAAGAATTACTCGGTTTTAGACCGTGAGTTATTGGCTATGGTATGGTCTATTCTGAAGTTACAAAGATTTCTTCTAGGCGCACATTTCATTGTGGAAACCGACCAGAAAGCGCTTACTGCTATTCAGAGCAAAAACTTGAAGAGCTCGAGGTCCACTCGTTATGCCATAGCTCTTCAACCATTTCATTTCTCGGTTCGAGCTATCCGTGGTTCGGATAATGTAATGGCAGACATTCTGTCCAGATGTCCACACGATTCCACATGATTCTTCTGTCATATATATATATTTCCTGATATACAGTCCAATGTTATAATGACATGTTAGTAGATTTTGTCTCACTTTTTTTTTTTTGAGGGAAATTTATAACATTGTACCATGTAATTATCTAAGAAGGCTTAGTTAGTGATATACGGGCCAAAAGATCACTCGGCCACATTTAAATAAATTATTTTCAGGATTGTATTAAGAAATTTACCAGTTGTCTTTAAGATTTGTGTTATTGATATTTTCGCAGCACATCATTGAAGTCTGCGAGTTTATGTCCATTGTGGAACTTTGAGGATATCAAGTCCTGTCCTACATTGGGAGCGGATGATGTCCACATCTTCTTCTATTGAATGTTTTGTGTCACCGAAGAGCAACACATGTATTACTTATTAATTACTGTTACTTTATATAATGTAATAATATAGTGCGGTATATTAGTAAATTACACCGCTATTTGCAACACATTGTATGATAACACATAATATATTTAATTTCATATATTGGTATGAGTATAATTTGATTGTCATTATGTTGTTGCCATCATTGTCGCGTGTGTTGGTGGCACCTTCCTGGAATATATCAGCGTATACTTAGATAAATTTTTTCTCTAAGGATCTGAGATATGATCTCAGTGTCGCTCCATGCGTTGAGCTAATTTGTTAGGTATATATCCACGCATCATACGTGCGTTAGGAGCCTAGATTTTTTCCGGCTCCAGGATTTAAAAAAAAAAAAAAATGTCCCATTTTTTTTTTTCCAGGGAGGGTGCGGTAATGTTACGCACGGATCATTATTATTTTTCGTTTGTATAAACATTTTTTCATATGTATGATCATTTTTTTTTGACTGAAGTGTGTATTATGTTTTCTATGGTCAAAGGGACATAATCCGAGTTATCGAGACTACAATTTGTTAGGAGTTGCCTTCTCTTGTATAGAGACACGTTCGGTCTATAATTTCTTGAACGAAGCGTGACCACATCTCCTTATTTGGTAGTATCAGTCAACTATGGTAGATGTCTGAAACCTTTCTTAACGCTTCTTTTCATGACCATAAAAGGCGCGACTGTGTAAGACTTTTATCTCGAATGTTCTTCGAATCGTCTTATTGTGAACGGCAACTCAGAGATTGTCGTTCTGCGCATGTCAAAAACCGGGAGTTCGTTCTGTGTGTTCCGCCCAGTTGGGGAGTTTAGAAATGGTTTAAGAAGCGAGCAGACGCAACTGCGTCTTGTGATTCTCTGAGGGAAATACAGTGTCTTAGTGAGTTAGTTAGCTAACTAGACTATTTCCCAGTATTATGCAGCCTGCCTGGAGGCATATGTTCATGGTTGATTTTCCGAAATAAGGTAATTCCTCTTGTATCGAACTTTATGCTATCATCTAGAGGTTCGTCATTTTGTCGCCTATTTGCTCGCCTGTGTGATGCAAAATGGAGAGGTACTTTGACTAGGATTAAGTCACCAGTATCTGTATACCTGAACTAGTTAAATATATATGGGTCGCTCTAGACCAACAAGACTGTTGTCTGTGTTCCAGGATTCGTTATATCAGAGATCACGTCCAAGTCAGATGGTTAGACTTAGGAACATTATAAAGGTCGAGCTGACCTGTAGCCCATGTATGCTATTCACGTGCAGACAGTGAACGGACTTATTGTATACAACTGATCTGCTAGCATCAGAATGGGAGCATTTATTATTGTTTATGAACATTGAAGATCTGTAGCTGACACTGTTGCAGAAGTTATAGAAATTATTATTATTTATACAGCTTCACGAACTAGCACTCGATGATTGATGAATTTCTGAATCTATTGAACTGTGATGTCTTATGACGCATATATACAACAGCTATCATTGCTGACTACAGAAATTGTTTTCAATGTGCCATATCATCTTGCTGAACTCGTTAACCATGTTGATGTCATAAGTATCATGACTGTTTTGTGGCGTGCAATAAATGAAAGAAACTTATACAACGAAGTTACCCTTTCTATGACTCTACACGTCATGTTGCCTGTGTGATAACCCTGTGAACTGTTCCACTACCACATACACAGCAACATCCTAAATCAGAGAAGACACCTACATCTTACACTTATCAAGTGGTCCTATCACTTTCGTGTTCCGTTGTCACAATACTTCGGAATGCACTGTTAGATCCACCACCAGATTGAACGTCAAACCTGCAACATGATAAGCCTTGTGGATAGTATCGTTCCACATATTACCACAAATCCTAGTGTGTGTGTGTGTGTGTGTTAGTGTCATCAGAGTGTGCATGGGTATGAGGTGCCCATATGTCTGTTACATAAGTGTCATAGTGTCATTACAAACCTAGTAGTTGCATATTAATATAACAAAAGATACAATACTTTCATTATATAAATATGATAGATGATACAAACATAATAACTCTTTGAGCTTCAGTCTTCCAAGCCAGCTCTAACAAGTGCTGATAGCTTGATGGCGTACATTTACCAGTCCTGAAAAGGACAACTCGCAGTGCCAGGCCGGATAAGATTTGATTATATTTATGGTATCTCAATCTTCCATAATCACATCACAATAAGCGACAAAGAGCCATACCTGTTATCGCAATAAATATTATCCATATCATAATACAAAACAATGTAATAATTTGTACTGTACAGGCTTAATATCATTATATCATGTCAATATAAGCATGCAGAATACAATTTTATTAATGTAATTCTACATACCCTCAGGATTTCAGAATACAAAATGCAGGCCCCTGGTAAGGCTGGTTCTAATGCAATTGCTATAGGTCGAGATGAATTTAGCAGTATCAGCTCTCATACATCTGGTCCGCTCTTGTAAACTGCTGGATTCGTTGTGTGTGTCCTGATGTTGTTGTTGTTGTTTTGAAAAGGTGATGGGTGGAGAGCGGGCACTTAACAGCTGACCATTATTGCCTCTTCTCGTTCCATCTTGGTCTACCCTGTTCAACCTGAAAATTGGTTATAATTGGGGTATTTAGTGTCATTTTATTTACTAATTTTGTATTAAATTTAAATAACTATTGTCTTTTGCAGTTGCTGGTTTTAATTTATATTAGTATTTGTCATTTTATTTTCTGTTTTGTATTGTATATAGATAACTATTGTCCTTTGCACTTGGTTTTAATTTGTATTAGTATTTGTTCTTTTTGAGTTGGTGGTTTTTTTTTTTTAACCTCATTGTCTTTCCTTGTCCTATGAGTAGTTAGTAAGATTGCTAATTTTTCTATTTTTTTTTTTAAAATGATTTGTTAGTTTTTAATGCTTAATTTCTATTTGTTTGAATGTCTTTTCTGAAGTATTATTATTGTTATTGTTGTTAATATTGTCATTGTTACTAACCTTATATGTTTTCCTTTGTTTTATGTACATATCGTTTAAGTATTGATTGGGCTTCCCCTGGGCATCTATACTTAAAACCGTATCCCCTGTCATGTCTACATTGTGATTTCTATAGTAAGTTTTTAATTCAAGCCTTTGTTGTTGGTACTTTTTACAGTGGATCAGGTAGTGGTCGATTTCATTTTCTTTCTGACATTCTTGGCAGTGTGGTTCCTCTATCATAAAGTACGCTGCACCGAGACGGAGACGCCACAGCTTTTTGTTCGATGGTACCTTTAATTCTTCTCTGACCTGGCACATCCTTGTTGGTTCTTTTAGAAGTTTGAATGCGTGTCTGCCTTTACTACTGTCCTTCCATGTTGTTTTCCATACCTCGTTTATGGTTAGCTTCACTTGGCTCTTAATCTCCGATATTCCAAGTCCTGCACTTATATTGTTTTTACTTATTCTTCCATATTTGGCAGACTGGTCTGCCATCTCGTTACCAGCTATACCTGTGTGTACCTGGAACCCACACTAGCCTCACCTTGCATCCTCTGTTTCCTAGTGATGTATTAATTGCTAGAATTTCTACCTTTATGTCTGGCCGGCTGCACTTACCTGGGTGTTCTAGTGCTTGTAGTGATGACAGTGAGTCTGTAAAAATCGTTACTGCTTCTGGCGGATTATCTTCGATTATTTCTAAACTTTTTAGAATTGCTACCATCTCCGAGGTAAAAATCGAAGCCCCTCCAGTTACACCGTAACTCTTCTTAATTCTCCACTGTGGTATCATTACTCCTGCACCTAGTTGTCCACTATCGCCCTTGGATCCATCAGTGTAAACAGCGAGACTTTTTTTTAATTAGTTGATTTATGAACTGTCTACTTATCATTTTGGCTTCCCTATCTTTTATGTTCTGTTTAATCTTTTCAATAAGTGTGTAGTCTATGATTGGTGCTTTTAGTTCCCATGGTGATATTGTGCTTCTATATTTATTACTATTATTGATTGTGTTTGATAGTTCTTTTAAATGTATTAGATCTTATATAGTTATACATTCTGTTGGTTATCTTTCTTTTTTCAAGAAAAAACCATATACTTGGTTGGTTCTTGACAAATGCGTTATGTGCTGGATGGTCATTTCTTGTGCTACTTTGCTCCAATAATTTAGTCTTAGTTCTTTCCGTCTTAGATCAAGAGGCGTTATGCCGAGAGCTACTTCTAGTGTTTCTACTGGTGTTGATTTAAATGCGCCTGAAATGGTTCTTGTCACGAACGGTTTATAGAATGAATGTCAGTACTCATGCTCCGGTGGGAACTAGATATGTTTATGTAAGTTGTGAGTTGAAGTGCGTGAATGTTAAGTTTGACGGGGGCATGAATACATTAGTAGCAGTAAGTGCTAATGTCGAGTTCACGGGCATGACTGAGTTGTTGTGAACAAAGTGGGGGTGAAGACTGGTCAGCGTGAAAAGGGTCAGAGGTGTGTAAAAAGGTCAGTCGGGAGAGCGATTAGAGCGAGGAGAGATTACGCGGAGAGTGAAGGCGAAATGGTTGAAGGAAAATAGGAAATATATTAAGATATTGTGAAATCCTTTCCATGAGATGCTGTTCTAATTATGCACATCATATATTGTGCTTTTCTTATGTGATGATTTATGGCCAAAGCGGCAGTCTGCCTGTGTTATTGTGTTATACTCAAGTTTGTGACATAAAGTCGTCGGATATCGTATCTACGTGTTGGAGTTTAGTGAGTTAACAATTAGCTGTGGAAAACGAGCCATGTTTGTCGCTCCATGTGTATGTAATACATATTTGTCAATGTGTACACACAGCAAGCACTTGACAGTTCTCATGGCTGCATTTTGAATTATGTCCAGTTTTGCTTTGCTGTAAGTTGAAGCTGAGTCGAAGACTATGCTAGCATAGTATAGTTTCCCCCTGATGAATGACGTATAGAACAAAAGCATTATTTTGTTGCTGGCCCCCATCCGTTACCTTTTATTACCCTTAGCATATTTAGGAGTCCCCTACAGCTTTCTACTAAATTATCAATAAATTGGAACAATTTAGTTGTTTATCTAAACTGATGCCCAGGAATCTAGTTGTTGGGGAGGTACCTATTTTCTGTCCTTTAATGGTTATATAAACTACTGAACGTAAAAATTGCCTAGAAAAATCACAAACAGCCAATAAAAGCTGGGGTTGATTGCCACGTCCTGTAAAGGATAAGCAACTAACTTTAATGGTTATATTGATTTTGTTATTTTTTTTTAGAAATCCTTTGCTGAATATCATACCAACTGTTTTGTTTGCATTAATTTGGAAGCCCCAAATGTTCATCCATTCCGAAACTTTGTCTATTTGATTTTGCAGTTTTTTGTATACATGGATTAGGTTTTTTCCAGACCGCCAAATGGCACAGTCATCTGCAAATTGCGATAGTGCAATCTTAATGTCTTTAAACTCATTTGCTAGATCATTTACAAATATTGTAAAAATAGAAGGTGAAATTACTGATCCCTGAGGAATCCCATTCTGTTGTTCATATATTTCTGACTTATCGTTGTTTACCTGTACAGTAAAATACCTGTCCTGTAAAAGTTTTTTTAGATACTTATAGGTTTTGCCGGTAATGCCAATCTTTTTCATCTTGCAAAGAACTCCATCTCTCCAGCATTCAACATATGCTCTAGCTACATCTAAAAGACTGCCACAGTTTTCTCTTTCCTCTTGAACCCTAATTTGACTTCATGTTCTAGTCTTACAAGCTGGTCTACTGTACTTCTGTCTGCTCTAAACCCTGACTGGGTTGGGCTATATAACTGATTTTTTTCCAGGAAGAATTTAACTCTTTTGTTAACAAATGTTTCCAGTATTTTGCCTAGTTGGGATGTTAAGGAGATAAGCCTATTTGAACTTACATCATGGGCTTCTTTATTAGGTTTTAAGATTGGTACTATCATAGCTACTTTCCATGCTTTTGGTATCTTTCCTATCGCTTTAAGTTTTTCTCTTCTCTCCATTTTTTTTCTTCCTGTCCAAGACTACTTTTTGCACTTTATAGAAGTATTCAGCAAGGGCATTAGCTTTTTTTCTTTGTCTGATTCTGCTGCTCTCTTTGGTAGTTTGATTGTTGGCATTATTGTTTTCTTATTGTTCCCTTTGATTGCCTTAAGTTTATTCCATACTTCTTTAATTTGAGTGCTAGGTTTAAGTGGACAACATTGAGTGTCCTTTGGCTTTAAATATTATTCTGTTAGATTCATTCCTAATATGTTTTATACTCATCATAGTTTTCTTCTGTTCTGTTATTTCTATATTTTTGTAAGGCCCTTTTTCTTCTCTCATGAATTTCTGCACAGCTTTTATTCCGCCAGGCGACTGGTTCTTTATTCCACCGAGCTTTTCTTTTCTTATTAAAATTATTTATTGCTTTTAGGTGCTGTGGCATATTTTGATTTGGTATATATTTTATTGCTATTTTAAGAATTGCATTGGTCAGTGTTTCTGCCCACAAGTCAGGATCATCTGATTCCATGTCTTTATATTCCATCCCCTCCAGCTCTGATTGGCAGTCTTCCCAGTCTGCTTTTTTATAGTTGAAAGTCGGTTTCTTCTGGTCCTGGGTTTGGAATGACGTTTTCATGCATGGTTATTATATAATGGGGCAGGTGATCTGAGTTTGTGTCTTGTACCACTTCCCAGTTTTACATTCACTAGGTTGTTAGTTGCTATACTTATGTCTATTGCTGAGTCTGCCCCGTTAGCTTGTGGATTAATTCAAGTTGCCAGTTCCATCATTTTGTATTAGCAGGTCATTGTTTTCAATAAAGTCAAGTAGGCGCTTTTCCGGCATTGCTGCATGGTTGTTCACCCCGAGCATAATGATGGAAATTAAAATCGCCTACTATGACTGTTTTGGGGCCTAGTCTGGTGCTTATGGCGAATATTTCTTCATCTTTAATTGTAACATTTTTAGCGTACACATTTAAGATTGTTAGATTGTTTGGTTCTGCTGCTATAATGACTTGGATACCTTCTATGTTGGTTGTATCAAATACTTCCCAGTCTATAATTTTATAATGTTTCGTTAACTAAGACTGCGACACCCCCCTCCCTCTACCGTCTTTCCTATTGTGCCTAAGTAACTTAAAGCCCTTAGGAACTATCATCTACTATTTGGGTTTAAAAAGTGTCTCTTGAAGAGCAAATATTAGTATTAGTTCCTGCTGTGCAAGTAGGGTGTGACGTACGTCTAGTTTGACTAGTGAATTTTCCCTGATATGATGGATGATTTAAAGGGACCTTTAGCTTTTCATAACATTAGAACCCCTGAACATTTGTTGTAACTTTTCGTTTGCCAGAACTCATTCCACCGGGACTCATTTAGTAGGCGGCACGAGATCAAAGAGACAGACCGAGGGATCTTAAGGGAGACTATCGGCGCTATCAAAGACAGTAGTTTTCCCTGATACGAGACGCAGTTGCTTGCCGCTAATTTCGCGTCTCGGTGTCAATCGAGGAACCGAGCGAACGGGGGAAAGCGAAACGGGCAGCAGCGAGCGGATACGAAGACCAGGGGGCGGCTTCTTCTCTTGATTTGGCGGTCAGATCCCCAAAAGTTCGTGAGATCAAATAAGTTGTCAAGTTTATCATGTCCCACTCAACTTACATTTCATTTTAGCTAAATAGACCATGTAGAACTAGACACGTTATCACTCGCTGGCCAGATCTTTACAGAAGCACTAGCTTTATTGAAATCTTGTTATAGATTTTCCCCTGGATTTTATATATATTTGCAGTGATTTCTATTTCTGTGCAAAGCGGTAATATATATTGTGTAAAGTGATCAGTGGTCTAGCTCAGTCATTCTATTTAAAGGGATTTTGTGTTAATTTAAATCTATTTAATTAAACCATCTCAAGAGTTCCAGTTTTAAATATAATGATCTATCTATTATATTATTTCAAAAGATAATAGATGCTTAAATTAACTTTTAAAGTCGCGAAGGAATTTATAATTAATAAATTCAGTTAAGTCCTAGTTTTATAGATGTGGTTTTTAACCACTAGAATTCGCGCAGTGTTTATTAAATACATAATTAAATACGCGAGCATATATATAATAGGCTTAACGGGAAATTCATCGCGCTTTAGAAGGTTATTTGTTTTCGGTATATTACATGTCTTTTTTTTCTTTCATACAGAGTGATCGTAACCTGTGCGATCCCAGCATTAAGAAAGCAATAAAGAAATCAATCTAAGCAAAGCAAAGCATAAACAGTGTGTAGAGTTCCCCTGACGCAGAACTTGTTGAGACTGTGTAAATTTTTAATCTTTGAGGCGATTCTATGTTTGGAATTCCGCTATCTAACTTATAGCAAAGAAAGCACACCCAAAGACAAATTTAACGCACCATCAAACAACTTAAGTCGTAACGGGAAGAAGAACACTGGCCCGAGCTTTGTTAGTTTACTGACACAGAGAGATAATTCATAATTTCCTGAACAGTGATGTGACTAGTTTTCTCACTGGACTTAAACCATACCTCACGGATAAAGTGTACCAGCACGCGTAAGAATTTTATTATCCGCGGCATAGTCAAATAGACCACACCATCCTCACCCCGGTATCAGAGACCGTGCCCTCCCATAGAAACTGTTATTAAGAAAAGAGACACAACTACAGATTCATTTTCCAGCGATTACGGGACCCTTTTATGTGCTGACCGCCTACCCGATAATCTGGGGCTAGAACTTGAACAAACACTCATACATTTAGTTGAGGTGTAACTGCTGTTGTGTTATTCTATGGAGTGCAAGATTTTTTCACAATCGGTAAGTGAGAGCAAGATGAGTGAAGGCCTTTGCTAGCGCGTGTATGAATGACAGGAAATTAATTCTTTTGTGTGACCATTTTGTTAACTTGCTTACCTGGTAACATATATCTTTTCTGTATACCCTACATTGTTCCTTTAAGTGGGATAGTTGATAATTTGTTAACTCTGTTTAAAACCACCTCCTTTCCATTTGCTTAGTAAAGGGAAGAACAGCTGGGAAGAACAGGTTTTTTTTTTCTATCACTTATACCTAACTTGGTAACACCTCTTTCAGAGTAATTAACTTTACTGTTAGGTTAACGTACCCGTGTTCCTGATATTATCTATCTCTGGACTGGGTTTGTCTTTGTCTAATGAGCGGGAAGGGCTTAGTCGATACCAATCTTCTTCACCCCCTCCCAAACTTGTTATTTGCATTTGTGTACTTATGATAATTTATGTAATATCTGATATTTTTAGTAATTGATGTTTAAAGTGAATAAAATCACCTAAACTCATTTAGTTCTGTGTGTTGGATATACCCAAAGCCCAACTTTTCCCCTATTCGTTTAATATAGTTTGTATCAACGTCGTGTGTGTGTTTGAAAACACCGAATCGGTGAGCGCGCAGATGCGAGTCTGGAAAACTGGCAAATAATTGTTTGACCAGGAGAGTGAAAGAGAAGATTGAGAGACACGATTTGTCGTAAATAAGTCTGTCTTTACTCTCCTCCAGCACGCTGTGAAGTAACTATTAAATCTCTACATTTTCTATCACTGAGCTTTCCATCATCATTTTCCACTCTAAACCGGACCACTATTTCTACGACTCTTTTCTCTCAAAATAAATTTACGACAATATTTGGCTGGCTCGTCTGGGATAATTTTGAGATACATTTGATGCACACATATTTGTGGGCTGGTTCTGGGGGATCTTGAGCTACATTTGAGGCAATCGCATAGCCGGGTTAAAGATATTTTGAGTCTGATTTAGTTTGGGTCTAACTAGGTAGAGTGTGAATGATTTGTCTTTGTGAATTAGGGAAATAAATAAATAATTACACCCCTAGACAAACGTTCTTTAAGTATTTGGGTTGTCCACACAGCATATTTACAGGTTGTTTTCTCTCCACAGCAGTAGAAAGTACAGATAAACAAATATATTTGCTATTTTAATTATCCTCTGGCGGAGATAATTATATTTCTTTCTTTATAAAAGTTGCTGGGATTGCGTGATTGTTTTACAGTCACTAAGGTTTTTGAAGTTAAGAAAGAGTTGAGCTTAACTAAAGACGGATTGTTCTGATTTTTAAAAATTAAGTTAACAACGTCTCATCTCAATAATTGACTTTAGGGACGGAGTTTGTTGTCAGAGATTTAAAATTTAGGGAAATTTTTTTTTTCCTTTTAAATTGTTTTAATATAAATTTTTCTCTACTGTTAGTAAAAGTAGATTCTTTTCCAGTGTAACTTACCATTTAGTGGCATAGTCGCTTGCGTTTAGAGCCTTAATTGCCAGATAATAGCAGCGATAAGTTTGCACAGTACAGGTAGGAGGTAACACAGGTAAATTTATACTTGTGGTTTTTTTTCTCGTAGCGGTTCAGAGTTCCTCCCTTTCGCGTTTCTTCTTACTAGTTCTCTAAGCATACTTCATCTTATTCTTTAACAATGGCAGAGAGGATAAAGATGAGGTCCATCTTGAGGCTGGAAGCGAAAGAGGCAGGATTAGATGCAGAAGCTGCAAACGCGTTTATTAACCAGGAATTGGAAATATATGACGCGGAGCAACAGAGAGCCGAAGCTGAGAGGAAGGCGGAGCAACAGAGAGCCGAAGCTGAGAGGAAGGCGGAGCAACAGAGAGCAGAAGCTGAGAGGAAGGAAGTGAAAGAAAGAACAGAGAGGAGAGAAGCCCAGGAGAGGGCAGATAAGAAAGAAGCGGAAGAACGTCTTTTGGAACAGAAGAAAATTGAAGCAGAGATGGAAACTCGCAGAGAGAGAGAGAGAGAGACAAGGAAAGACAGCATCAACTGGCGCTTAAGGCTCTAGAGAGTCGGGGCGCCTCTACTTCGACTAACGGAGAGCCGTCTTCGCCCCAGTCTCAATCAATGGACCTCTCCAGTACTCAATCTGCCCAATTAACTGCTATGTCGTTTTCTTTAGAATCTTTTCCTAGCCCTAACGAAAAAATTGACAGCTACCTAGAAAAATTCGAGAGACTCGCGAATCTTTATGGGTTAGAGAGTACCCGCTGGGCGCTCAAACTTTCAACGTCACTGAAAGGCAATGCTTATGACGTGTACACAAAGCTGGGACCGAATCAACATGATTACGACATGTTGAAAAAGGCCTTACTACAGCAGTTTGAGATGACTGCCCGAAAGTTTCTGCAGTTGTTCAGAAACAGCCGAAAAGAGAGCACGGAAACATTTCCACAGTTCTCTTCACGTCTCACGGGTTATCTGACAAAGTGCATTGAATTATCTGACCTACCTCTTTCATATGAGGGACTCCTCGAACTTGTTCTTGTGGAGCAGATAAAATCCACTTTGTCGAATGAAACACGTAGATTTTTGGCTGAACAGGGGGCAGTCAGGCTTGAAGACATACTCAATAAAGCCGAACGCTATAGCAATGCAATGGCCGAACTTCCCAGCACTAAACGTAAACCCACCGATGAGCCATCTCGAAAACAGAATCTAGAGCAGGCATCCTATTCTTCCACTTCCTCTCAACATTATAACCAACGAGATAACAATACCCAGAAACCTCCCCAGGAAAAATCGAAATTCTACAAAACCCGATACCCCCCAACAAAAATTCTGATCAACCCAACAAGCCTACGTGGCAGCGCGGCCACCAAGGTCAAGGAAAAGGGAAGACCCCTACACCAGGAACGTCTGATCAGGGCAAACAAACCGGTGCAAACCGCATTGGATGTTTGCATACAGCCTCGAAAGGTAGAGTCAATGTCAGTGATTCTCAACCTGAGGGGGACCGACCCTCAACTCGAGGAACTGTAATTTTGAACGGTACCTCCACTACTTGTCTTTTTGACACTGGATTAAGTTTTGATTGTATTGTCGCTAGGCACCTAGTCAAACCCGGTCAGGAGACAGAGGAAACCGTCAAACTTAGTGGAGTTTTCAGGAGTGATGCACCCAGGACGCTTCCTATCGCACTGGTAGAAATACACTCTGACTTTGTCAGAGGAGTTATTAAAGCGGCCATAATGGATGATCCGATCTACCCAGTTATCCTGGGATGTAGATATGTGTTCATTGGGAGACCTAAGGAGCCGATTGTGGCAGCGGTAACCACAAGAGGGCAAGCCAAGAAGGAGAGGGAGCCTGCGCCAAACTTGTTGCCGAATGAACTGAAGGAGGCGCAACAAAAGGACCCTACTCTGGCGCCCTGCTTTAAAAAAACTGCCCATGGCTAAGGACCCCAGACACAACGGAGACATCTTTTCTAAGGATGGTGTATTGTATCGTAGAACGGGCAACCCGGACACGGGGATAACCAGCTCCTAGTACCGACGCAATACAGAAACCAGATCTTAGAAATGGGGCACTCTCTTCCCTTTAGCGGACACATGGGACAAAACGCCACTATTCAGCGAATAAAAAACCACTATTGGTGGCCAGGAATGAACTCTGACATTGTCAGGTATGTGAAATCCTGCGCCCAGTGCCAACGGGTAGCACCCAAGCACTTGACACCCCCAGTACCTATGGGGCAAATGCCAATAGTAGGGACTCCATTTGAACGGGTTGCTGTCGACATTATTGGTCCTCTGGAAAAGACCAAAAGAAGGAACAGGTTCATCCTGACCTTAGTTGACACTTGCACTATGTGGGCCGAAGCCGTACCGCTACCATGCACTAATTCCAAGCATGTCGCAGAAGCCCTTGTGCAAATTTTTACACGGTTGGGATTCCCTCAACAAGTTTTGACGGACAATGGATCCCAATTCCGTAGCCTGTTAATGGAGGAGATCTTTAAGATCTTGAGGGCCAAACATATCCACACAAGTCCCTACCATCCGGCCGGAAATGGGCTCGTGGAACGTTTTAACGGTACCCTCACCATGATGTTACGTAAGCTGGGTCAGGAGAAACCGGAAGACTGGGACCAATATATATCGGCTGCCTTATTCGCCTACCGAGAGGTACCCCAAGCGTCTACGGGTTTTGCGCCAGCTACACTTTTATTTGGCAGACCTATTAAGGGGCCACTAGAAGCCTTACTTCGGTCCCTGACAGACCAGAAGGCTGACGAGACAGTCGTCTCTGCAAGCAAGTATGTATCTGAGCTTAAGGAAAGGCTAAAGCTAGGATGGGATCTAGCTACTACCAACCTTAAGAAAGCCCGCGCTAAAATTACTAAAAGATACAACAAAGCTGCAAAAGAGAGAGAACTACAACCAGGGGAGAAAGTCCTATTGCTACTTCCAACCGGAAGCAATAAACTTCGCATCGGATGGCAAGGACCGTTTACCGTCCTTAAAAAGATCTCACGTACCAACTACAAGATCTCCATCAAAGGAAAGGAGAAGGTCTTCCACATAAATCTGCTAAAGAAATATTTGGAAAGACCGGTGCCATCCTCCGAGCATCTCCTGGCTGTCGCCATAGCAACGGAAGACGAGGAAGATGATGATGGTTGCATGGAGTATCCACTGCAACCCACAGAATCCTTTAAAGATGTCAAGTTCGGCGACAATCTCTCATCAGAACAACAAACAGAAACTAGGGCTCTACTAAAACAGTACAGTGCAGTTTTAACGGATGTACCTGGTCGAACAAATCTCATTGAATTTGATATGAAATTAACAAACGAGACCCCTGTTCAAACCAGAGTTTACCCCATCCCGTACGCTAAAGCTGATGCACTTCGCGGAGAAATAGACAAGCTGCGTCAGGCAGGAATTATCAGTGAGTCTACATCTCCTTACAGCTCGAGCGTAGTGCTGTTGCAGAAGCCCAATAAGGAAGTTCGGCTGTGCATTGATTACAGGTTGCTAAACGCTGTAACGGAATTCCAGCCCGAACCTCTCCAAACTGTTTCTGAGTTGTTCACCAAGCTCAGCAAAGCTAAGATCTTCTCCAAGATTGACCTCAGTAAAGGTTATTATCAAATACCAGTCAAGGAGGAAATTAAACCTTTGTTAGCTTTCAGCACTAGTGAAGGACATTACACATTTAACGTGATGCCGTTCGGTTTGCATAACGCACCAGGAGTGTTCACCAGGATGATGAGGAAGCTTCTAGAACCTTTGCAAAGTCCCCATATCCATAATTTCATGGATGACATCTTAATTGCATCGGAAACCTATGAAGAACATATTGCTACGGTTGCTATGCTCCTCAGGAGACTACAGGAAACGGGTCTCACAGCCAGACCTAGCAAATGTCTCATCGGGTTTGAACAGTTAGACTTCCTGGGGCACACTATTTCTCACGGATGCAGTTGGCCTATTAAGAAGAACGTGGAGAAAATAGTGGCAGCAAAAAGACCCCGAACGAAGAAAGACGTACGTTCCTTCATATCGCTATGTGCATACTATCAGAAGTACATCCAGAACTTCAACGGACTGACGGCACCTCTGACTGACCTCACAAAGAAAGGTTGTCCTGATAAGGTCATATGGGATCAAAAGTGCGAACACGCGTATAGCACTTTGAAAGGACAGTTGTCTGCATACCCCATTTTGAGGTTGCCTGACCTCAAGAAACCTTTTGTACTGAGAGTCGACGCGTCAGGTCAGGGCATCGGGTCAACACTGCTTCAAGCCGATGACAGTGACCTGAACATGCTATTTCCAGTTGCCTATGGCAGTCGGAAATTAAATAAAGCGGAACGGAACTACAGCGTAGTTGAAAGGGAATGTCTTGCTCTGATTGACGGTATCAGACGCCATCATGAGTTTCTTTATGGTACATCGTTCACGGTGCAAACAGACCACGCTCCGTTAGCATTTCTTGGTGCCAATAAAGAATTTAACGCTAGGATCATGCGTTGGGCCCTCCTTTTAAGCGTCTATTCTTTCAAAGTGGAATATATTCCGGGAAGACAGAATGTCGGGGCTGATTTTCTGAGTAGAAACTGGTCTACAGAGGAAGAAGAGCAAACTGAAGATACCACTCATCCTAAAATCACCAATCAGGTCACCTCCATTGTCAAAAATGAAAACATGAAAAATGGTTTCATGTCTAAAAGTGGGGACGATTGTGACGTACGTCTAGTTTGACTAGTGAATTTTCCCTGATATGATGGATGATTTAAAGGGACCTTTAGCTTTTCATAACATTAGAACCCCTGAACATTTGTTGTAACTTTTCGTTTGCCAGAACGCATTCCACCGGGACTCATGTAGGATACGGCGGCACGAGATCAAAGAGACAGACCGAGGGATCTTAAGGGAGACTATCGGCGCTATCAAAGACAGTAGTTTTCCCTGATACGAGACGCAGTTGCTTGCCGCTAATTTCGCGTCTCGGTGTCAATCGAGGAACCGAGCGAACGGGGGAAAGCGAAACGGGCAGCAGCGAGCGGATACGAAGACCAGGGGGCGGCTTTTTCTCTTGATTTGGCGGTCAGATCCCCAAAGTTCGTGAGATCAAATAAGTTGTCAAGTTTATCATGTCCCACTCAACTTACATTTCATTTTAGCTAAATAGACCATGTAGAACTAGACACGTTATCACTCGCTGGCCAGATCTTTACAGAAGCACTAGCTTTATTGAAATCTTGTTATAGATTTTCCCCTGGATTTTATATATATTTGCAGTGATTTCTATTTCTGTGCAAAGCGGTAATATATATTGTGTAAAGTGATCAGTGGTCTAGCTCAGTCATTCTATTTCAAGGGATTTTGTGTTAATTTAAATCTATTTAATTAAACCATCTCAAGAGTTCCAGTTTTAAATATAATGATCTATCTATTATATTATTTCAAAAGATAATAGATGCTTAAATTAACTTTTTAAGTCGCGAAGGAATTTATAATTAATAAATTCAGTTAAGTCCTAGTTTTATAGATGTGGGTTTTTAACCACTAGAATTCGCGCAGTGTTTATTAAATACATAATTAAATACGCGAGCATATATATAATAGGCTTAACGGGAAATTCATCGCGCTTTAGAAGGTTATTTGTTTTCGGTATATTACATGTCTTTTTTTCTTTCATACAGAGTGATCGTAACCTGTGCGATCCCAGCATTAAGAAAGCAATAAAGAAATCAATCTAAGCAAAGCAAAGCATAAACAGTGTGTAGAGTTCCCCTGACGCAGAACTGGTTGAGACTGTGTAAATTTTTAATCTTTGAGGCGATTCTATGTTTGGAATTCCGCTATCTATATATATATCTTGTCGTAGATTTTTGATAGGAGAATTAAGACTTGGGTTGGTCCCTTCTGAATAGATTAGAATAATTGATAGTCACAGTGAGAAGTAGTAATAGCTATAGATTTTCCACGAATGAGATGGTAGAAATGTGATAGAGGCTGTCTCTGAAATCAAGAAAATCTTTTCTCTCTTTCACTATCTTCTACAACAGATTTAGATTGAGTCAGACAGTCTACACACATATATATATGAAATATATATGTATCCACTCACATACATACTACACATAAGACGACAGTTAGACGTACAGACGTGGGAAAAAACTATAACAATGATTATATATGAATAGTTTGGGAAAACGAACTGCTCGACGCGCTGGACTAAATTTTATGAGTAGTTTATTTATCAAGACTAAACTTCTCTCACAACATATCAAATCACATCAAGCATATACAAAAAAAAAATCATAAACAAAAAATCAAGAAAATGCTACAAGAATGATAGACCCGTTGGTGTTATCCTTCCCTCGATGGATAGCCCATAGTCCCGTTAGAAGAAAGTGATAGCCCAAAGAGTCACAGAGATACATATGATTTAGTCTAAAATTCTTCCCCTTTAAGGTATGAACAGACTGGATACTCTGATCTAGTATAAGGGAATATATATAGATATTTAGTTAGCAATACCTTGCATAAAGAAATGTTACAATTGTGAGTGAATCAACAAAGAACATCCCTCAGTCTACTTTCACTCGGTTCTTTCATCAGGGCCCTGTCGTGCATTTCTCACTTTCTTACCCTATAACTTGCCGTTGTTCACCGTCTGGCGCACGCTATGACACAATCTGTTTTATCGTTTGGTGAAGCGAATACCCAGCTCTGCAGATCTTGGTTTCATCCAATTTGTCCGGGGAACGTTCTCTTCAGGCGATAAGTTTATTCAGATTTTAAGTTAGTGTCACTTTATCAGTTCAGGTAAGAATTAGTGTAAGCGGGTTCACTGTGTCAGAATCACGAGGTTTCCACTACTTAGGGAAAAAAAAGTCAGGTTTGTAACTTTCGATCAAAGGTAGCCTTCTTGGTTACACCACAAGTTGACAAAATTGCGAAAAAAAACGTTACTGTTTGTAATAGTTTACTTGCCACCAGGCTGCACTGTTCTTAAGTTTTTTTTCCCAGGAAGAATCAAAATCAGGCGCAAGAGGCCCGTTATCTCATTTAACCGTTAAAGTACTCGTAAAGATTTTGCACCAAGCCACTCTAAGGTAAATGATTTAGTTCGTCACAGATATCACTCATACGTACTTAGCGCTGGCAAAGTTTGGGTACCACAGTTTCACTATATATAAATGGAAAGAACACATATCAAATAGTTATACATACTATAACTGATAATTTAAACTGCAAGCGTAGCTTGTCTTATCATTTAAATTTTCCCGTGAAATAAGTTATATATAAAAATCATCAATCCTCATGAATTAGGAATACCTACGTGTTCCGTCACCACTCATGAAGCATCTAGCATTAAAAAAAGTTAGTTTAGAAAGTTTATTCTCGTCTGATTATTAGCAGCTAAATTAAATTCCTTAATAGCCTACTGAGTTTAAGCTAGAAATATAATTTCTGTTTTCCACTGTAACTCGTCACTATAAAATAATACAGACTATATAAATTAAGCGCTCTGCACCAAATCTAACTAGAGAAATAAAATAAGCGATTTAACACTTTAAACACTTCACAAAATACTCGATGTTATATATGATATTTTACCTCCAAACAGAATTACAGTTTCACAACGACTAGGATAATTCACTAGATAGGTATTTAGAAGCTCGGCAAAATTTGACGAGAAACTAATGACTTCGCTATACAAGCTTCATTCACTAGCACGAGTGATTCTGTCTACTGCAAGTTGGAGAATGAAAAGAAAGTTTCAAACTCTGGTTAATATCTATTACCAGACAAAGATGTGCGCTATTTCCGAAAACTACGCAATAGCCTCCCTTTTTCCGTCTTTAACACTTACGGTAACTCCAAGAGGCTGTCGTAAACTGCCACTTTGCGTCTCTGACACCTCCGTCTAAGGAACGGGGGGCCGTAGCGCTACGTGTCAGATGCAAATGTAGACAACTTGTCTGCAATGCAGGGGCAGTTTTCGCACCTATCGCCAAAATGAAAATTCTGAGCGAATGTGTGATGGCACCTTCCTCCACCCTGACACTGAGAATCTACCGAGGGAACTACGTGTCAGATGCAAAATACCAGACAAATGTCTGAATACTGCGCTGGGGAGGTGTCCTGGATTCACGCCTCACCTCAGCGCTCACCGAGAAACTACGTTTTTGACAGGTGAGAATGCAGGCGATATGTCGGCCCTATGTCTGAGAATAGCCAAATATTCACAGTTATTTCGTCAATCTGCAGCGATTGACCAAATGCATTCTCACGCCAAAAATCGTCTGGTCCAAGGGACTGACGCGTTACTTAAGAAGTTACTCGTTTAATCAGCACTGATATGCGTTTCTAAATGAGAAACGAAACTGGCGAAAGTGAGAATGGGAAAAATATTATTACTCGCAAACGAATGGATGCGAAAAATACAGGAGAAAGGTAAAGAGTGATAATAAAAATAGAGGATACGGGTGAAAGATAAAGAAGAGGATATAGTCAATTTAATGCTCATAAAACCTATGTGACAATATATATATATATATATATATATATATATATATATATATATATATATATATATATATATATATATATATATATATATCATATATAAACTTCTTCTTCTTCTTCCGTCCTTAGCCAAAGACCGACCAAGCAGTCAGAGGCCATCACGCCTTGTGGCGTCTTAAGGGCAACAGCAGATTGATTTTCTCTGTTGTAGTTTCCCATCACGCCTAGCGGCGTCTTTAGGGCAACAACAAATAGATCCATCTGCCGTTGTTTCCGTAATCGGTGTGACAAGCCAACGGGCTGATCACCCGTTAGGAAGTGTGTAGCATGTGTAAACTTTTGGAGACGAAAGCCAGCCTTGTAAAATGTGTAGCATAATTGAGAATGATGGCCAAAGTACGTCTGTAAGTTTGACAAAGTATTTGAAGGAGTATTTCTTAAAGGAACGACACACTTACCAGGAACATAAGGAAGGATGACAGGAATTGTTTTAAGGTATTGATCAAGGTATTACTTAGTGTTTTATACTAGACCAAATCATTGTATGAAGGTGGATCATGGACAACTGGATCTAACTTAGGATTTTATAATGAAAGTGTGTCACAGTGAACTGGCTGTAAGTGGTATTGAGGTAAATTGTCCTGTGCACGTGTTAGCACAATGTCTGACACTGTTTGTTATGTCCATTGTATGTGAGGACAGAATAGTGCTGGACCATACAGGGGTTGTGATTATTTGTATTCCAGGTTTTATCCTGCAAACTACCAGAAGTATAGGAATCATCTATCTCTGTTGGACTCTGAGGTGCAAGTGCTCTTAAAGTCATTGGAGCCAGATACCCAGCATCCACTGCCTGGCAATTCACAGACGTGTTAGTCCATGGCGGGAGTGTGATTGATCTCTACATATAAGTTAAGTGGCAAAGCAAAGCCACTGGTCAGCCTATTCAGACTCTACCTCTAATATATATAATAAAAAGATAAAAATTCAGTGTATGATGAATCCTTGTGGACATAAATTTGATGATTACTACTTCACAGTCCAGTAAGAGTGACAAAACATATGTATTAGATAATGGTTAATCAAAAGGTGAAATTCATCACAGTGATCCACTTTGATAATTAACTTTCCATGCTTATTTATTTTATAATGTAAATACATTTGAGTTCATTCTACGTTGCCTAACCGAAAAGATAAACGGTATAGGTTAAATAAATTGTAAATCAGACTTGCTAAATTATTTAAGTTGAGTTCAAGTTCTTGTTGGTATATATAAATATATATAGACATACATATTAATGAGTTAATCCCCTTGTCCGCATAGAGATTTATGATCAATAAATTTTCTATATTCTTTTCTTTTTCTACCCGTGTCCTCTACTTTATTATCGCTCTTTTATCCTTTTCCTGTTTTTCGCATTCGTTCGTTTGCAACAAAATATTATTTTCCCATTCTGACTTTTTGCCGCTTCTTTTCTAATACTAGTAACGCATTTTATTGCGTAAGATATCAGTCCCTGGATGGGAACGAAATAGTGTGAGAATTCGTCTCGTCAGACATAGAGAGCAGACTATTCTCAGACATAGGGCCGACATATCGCCTGCAATTCTCACCTGTCTACATTTTCATCTGACACGAGTTTTTCTTCGGCTAGTTTTCTTCTCGGCGTGAGGTGTGGAAGGCGCCAATCTGCATCGCTCAGAAATGAGACATGTCGTAGTAGGTGTGAAGACGCGTTTTTATCAGTTATGGCCAGCGTCTAAAGTAAATGTGAAGTGTTAAGAGAGAGAGAGAGAGGGGGGAGACCGGCGCTATTTTCGGGTTTTCATAATAGCGTGGGATCCTTTGTCCCGTTTTCATATATGTCGCATATAGATTATGATCAATAAATTTTCTATATTCTTTTCTTTTTCTACCCGTGTCCTCTACTTTATTATCGCTCTTTTATCCTTTTCCTGTTTTTCGCATTCGTTCGTTTGCGACTGTAAACATTACTATTTTCCCATTCATACTTTCGCCTGTTTCTTTTCTCTCATTTAGAAACGCACACCGCATGTTTATTATATAACGTGTCAGTCGCTGCAGTCAGACGAGATGTGTGATTATGTTCATACTCAGACATAGGAGCAAACTTTTGGTCTATCATTTTCACCCTGACACGAACGTTTCTCTCCGGCGTGAGGTGTGATAACCGTCATCTGCACGCGCAGAATGAGACATTTTGTCTGGTAAATTCCTCTGTCACGGCACTCTTGGCCAGTTTCGTTAGCGTGAGGTGTCCTAAGACGCGTTTGGCATGTTTATGTCCAATGCGTCTAAGGTACGTCAGGTGTTATAATGAGAAGGGGAGTCCCCTATTGCGTGATTTTTGGAAATAGCTGCACATCTTTGTCCGTTTCATAGATATAACTAGAGTTGGAAACCTGACTTCACGCACTCAGTAAAATTCGCAGTTAGACTAGTAAACAACCTACGTTCGAGCCCTACGAATCTCTGTTATAGAAGCAATTAGTTGGTCGAATATTGAATGTTTCCGATTTCTAAGTAATCTCTGTTGATGATAGAGGGTAATTAGTTGGTCGAAGTGGGTTTTAGTTCTTAGTAGTTTCTGTGTTGAGGTAAATAAATTATATCTAGTTTTTTGTGAAGTGGTTTTTTTTAAAGTGTTTAAATCGCTTTATTTCACTAGTTATATTTTTTGTGCAGCAGTGCTTAATTTATAAAGTATCTCTAGGCTGACGTGTTTCACTGGAAAGCAGGATAAATTATAATTTCTAGCTTCAAAACCATGTAGCTAGAAGGAATTTGGAAATTTTAACTGCTAAATAATCAGACGAGAATATTTTTTAAAACTAACATATAACTGCATTGCTACATCTTGAGTATTGACGGGATACGTATGTATTCCTAATTCATGATGATTGATTTTAGTGAATATAAACTTATTTCACGGGAAGTTTTTAAATGATAAGATCAAGCTGTACGCTTGCAGTTTAAAAAATGAGTAAGTTATAACAAGTACATAGTAAAGTATAATATTTTGTATGGGGTTTTTCTTCCCTAATGCAGTGAAAACTGGGGGTTAACCCAAACTTTGCCAGCGTTAAGTACTGATGAGATAATATCTGTGAAGAATTAAAACATATTCTTTAAAAGACTTGTGTAAAATCTTTACAAGAACCTTTAAAGGTGAAAAGACATAACGGCTTGATTGCGCCAGATTTTATTCTTCCTGAGAAAACTTTAAGTACAGTTCAGACCCTTGTGTGGCAAGTAAACTATTGCAAACAGTAACGTTCCGCAAATTTTGTCAACTTGTGGTTGTGACCAAGAAGGTTACCTTTGATCGAAAGTTACAAACCTGACATTTTTCCCTAAGTAGTGGAAACCTGGTGATTCTGACACTGTGAACCCACTTAAACTAATTCTTTCTTACCTGAACTGAAAAGTGACACTAACTTAAAATCTGAACAAAAATCATCTGCCTGAAGAGGACGTTCCCTGGACAAATTGGATGAAACCAAGATCTGCAGAGCTGGGTATCCGCTTCATCAAACGATAAAACAGATTGTGTCATAACGTGCGCCAGACGGCGAACAACAGCAAGTTATAGGGTAAGAAAGTGAGAAATGCACGACAGGGCCCTGATGAATGAAAAAAAAAACCGAGAGAAAGCAGAAACGAGTGACTCTTTTTTATGGTATACCAAATTTTCACCCACTTTGTAATTTCTTTATGCAAGTTTTGTTAGCAACAAGATACTTTTCCTTATGATAGATCATACTTATTGTGATTAAACGAGCGCAAAGGCCTTTTTTGCTCCATCTTTTCCCCTACATTTTTCATATTGTATTTTCTCCGACATTTGCTCTTTCATCCCGTATTTTGCGACCCACATTTGCTATTTCATCGTTTGTGATTACTCGAGACCAGTATCTAGAGAACCACATTTGTTTTCTTTCATCGGGAAAATAAAAGTCCTTTGATTGAGTCCACATGCCTGACATTATCGTTTGAAGCCCACATGCATCGTGATAAATCTGGTGAAAACACATTTTGGTCCATCCTAAATCAACATCTGGGCATGCTGTAATTTTCTGTGACACCACATTTGGACGCCCAGATTGGCCAGGGGAAAACGTCTCATGTCTGTAATGGTTGTATCTTAGGGTCGGCCCGCTGTATCAGACAAGTCGTTGGGTTACCACATTGGACGCCCACCATGGCCAGGTGAACAATAAACAATCAAGAGGGTCAAACTACACCCACGTTTGGACTGACAGGGGACAAGAGCGATCCTGTGAATGAGTGACCAGAGGGGCCATTAAGGATTGGTTGGTATGGGCGGAGCTGTACAAAGAAACCCATATTGGACGGGGCAGAAATATAATCTACTGCGTAGCTTGTTCTAGGAAGGAGTCCAGTTTTTTTTATACATTGTGAGGAAGAGATTAATCCCAAAAACCGCCTAGCCTAATACACACGTGTTTATTCAGAGTGGATATAATTCAGTTCTGTGATGAATTGTGTTCTTAAAGGATTTTGCGAAGGGAAAAGAAGGTTAGTAGATCTTATACAGATTATTAATACATTTTCTTATTTTTGTTTATTTTAACCTCACAGCTAAAAGGTGCGGAAGATAAAGTTTTTCAAAATAATTCTTGGCATAACTGATTAATAAAATCAAAAGATTTTCCTAGAAGATGATAGGATGATAGGAGGTAATTAATAGTTCATTATTTCACCTTTATCATCATCACAACAGTCCTCCCATGCGCACACACTCTCATGCACAAGATATTTAACATCCATTAGAATTGAACTCAGAGAAGAGAGATGAATAGATGAGCAGTAGTTTTAAATGAAAGTCAACCAGTGATGTTAAATGTGAAAAACTTACGAAGACTTTTGTGTGTCTTCGGTTCATCAGAAATCTGAGTCTACACGCAACGTGTCTGACGTCTAACCAGAAATAAGTTATCAAAAACGGACATTTGGCTAGCAGAATTCGCCATAGGACATCTTTCATTCCTCAATTAAAAAGGAATATTGTCTCACCCACAAGTCAGAAGTTGGACGCAGCATTTTTCGTCACCATATCCTGCTTGCTTACATGTTTAATTCAGAGTTTATCACAAGTTCAATACAGAGTCATCATAAATTCAAATCACTCGAAAGAATCATAATTATCTAAAGTCAAGGCAAAAGAGCACAACAGAAGAAATCGCATAATTTATATAGTCAAGTGCAACACCCTCCTTAAGCGCATATCTATGAAGCAACTAATATATATATTGTTCATATGACAGCTATTAACCTGTTGATCAACACTACAGAGAGGATATCAAACAGTGAAGGGGAAATATACATAGATATCTCGTCAGCGGTTCTCCGTACGACAACAGTATTCATCAGAACGGTCTCAACTTAGAGATACCCCACTGGACATAACGTATAACAACTTGGGACAGTGTATAGCATACAGGTGAATCGTCATATCAATGCGAAGCATTTAGAGACACAAGGACTGTGTAGAGTATCACCATTTTGGTTTAAAACGTATCAAATTAATATCACATTTCATTTACTTTACACCAGTTCATTCTTAGTTAAAACTATTACCTAATTAACTGCAATTTTAATTATCACATCAGTGTGTTTTTTTGTGTGAATCGTCATCACCGTTAATCACGATCCTAACCATATTACAAACCCTATATGTTGTGCGATGTTATACCACCAAAAAAAAAAATCACCACGGGGGGGGGGGGGGGGTAA